>JBCAUG010732122.1:0-11928 GCA_038406175.1 Haplosyllis leylae | reverse complement strand
GTTTAGCCTTTTACAATGGGTGTCTATGAAATAGATGTATTTTCAATAAATAAATTGAGGGATTTATCAATTTTAATTTTCTGAGAGTAATGAAATAGGGTCGTAAAAGTATACAACAACAATTTTCTTACTATTTCTGCAATTGTACTGCAATCCATGATAAGATTCATCAAAATTCATGACTCGAAGTACAGCATTCTTAAAAGCTGGATCGTAAAATGAAACTGGTTTTTCACCAAACCCACTATAATTTTGAATTTTTCCTGTTTCCATGAATTCTTCAAACATTTTTCCTGATCCAGAAATAGTTGTTTGTCCCCCAATATCTTGAATGGAAATATGACCAACATCCTTGATTTTTTGACCAGGAACAGCTGTTCGCTCATTTAAAACTTTGGCAAAGCGGCAAGTTTGTAACCCAACCCTAACTGTTGAATTAACACTAGACTTCAGCCTTCTTCTCAATTGATGCAATGTCTGAAATAATATTTACAAATTAATACAGTAAAATGTTCGTGATTAAATGAAATGGGACTTTGAAATCATGATCAAATAACAAATACCATTTCATAAGCATTTTTGTGCTTGGCCATATTTGTCCTTCACACAGATTTGAAATTCCCATGTGCTCTGTAGTGAATCTTAGAAGGAAATGAAAGAGTTTACTGAAAGATTGTGATAAAACACTGACCTGAAATTTACACATCATTGCTTGCACGATGCTTGAGTACAGAGACAAAAAATTGTACACTGCTGAACATCTGTGTCTTAACAAATAATTGTAACATATCAGTTAACGAGGCATGAAGTGTCCATGTGGAGGATCCACAAGTGATTTAAATTGTGTTTCTGCTGTAAATGATTTCTTTCTAACATTAAATCATAAATAAAAATTATTTTTAAAACATGAAAATTGAGGGGGGGGGCGCAAAAGACATTAACAGTCAGAATAACGAAATTTCTCAAGATATATTCTGCATATTAACATTAAAGTGTTGTAATTAAAAGAAATTGATATTTATGGCCAATATCATTAATTACCATGCATGCAATAAAGAAATAAAAATAAATTAAGTAAGAATTGCCATTTTTCCATTTTATGTACAATGGAAACTGTGCGCTTGTAATTTTTCGTTCTGTCTTTTAGTTTACATTCCGTAAATGACTATTTACGTGTTCAAAGCTAAGTACTGTAGTGAAATGAAATGCAAAATGTATAAATAAATTTTATCCATAACAGGGAAATCGATGATAATGGTAGCGGATTATCAGCACCAGCAAATCCAATCCAGAACCTGCCATCAGCACAGGGTGTGACGGCATCTGTCGTACAGCCGCAGCAAAGCTTCATCTTTGGACAGCCGACAGCAGTAGCACCTGCAGTAATTCAACCATCTGCAGCAGTGGGATCTCCGTTTACAACTGCAACACAGCAAACACCACAGTTCCGAGCCAATGTCCAACTGTTCAGAGCTGCAGCCAATCCGACATTTGGTCAACAGACAGTGGGAACTGCAAGACCACCCAAAGCATTCCTGAGTCAGAGCGAAGGGTAATGAATGCTACTATTTTTTTACATTTCATTTCTTTACGTATCATTTTGAAACTGAACCATTATGTCGAGGGAATGAATGATTTTACTGATCACCTTGTCCTTTTACAGACAAATGCACAAGAGACCCAGAATGACCATTGGCAGTCAGTTTTCTCTCCAGCCGATAGGAACCACAAAGAAGTATGTGTCGCTCCCTGATGAACATGGTGTTGTGCGTGATTATCCAGTGAACGATTTTCAACTGCAACAAGTTCATATGATTGTATCAACACAGACACCGAGACCAGCAGTGCCTCAGACATTCCCACAGAATCCAATGAGTGGATTTGGTTCGTTGGGAAGTGTCCCGTCAACTACATCGCTGCAGAGTACTTTCAGTACAACATCATCTCAAGCGTCTGGTTTCAATGTACCAGCGTCCAGGTACAAATCTTAATTTGTGAAATGTAACTTCTTTTTTACAGGGTACCAGAAGACATACGGCACATTTTATATTAAATACCATTCATGTGCTTGTAAATTAAACAGAAAATCATTTCTGTTTAAATGGCCTTCAATACATCTGTGTCTCATTGTCCATTGCTTGTAGCACTGATTTGCCGAGCTTCCTCATGCAAATGCTGCAAAATCCACGCAGTGCCGATGAGATTTATCAGTGCAAACAGTTGCTGGACCAAACATACTCTCAAATGAAGCAGCAAGAAGGTAACAGAAAGTAATCATGTGGATTGAAAGGTGATAACAGGTGCACACATTTGCATATTTTTTAATACTTACCATTAACTAGAAATTTTCTTCTTTGAAGTTTTGTGACTCACCAGAATATCCAATATTTTTCAACTTGGATATTAGCTCTAAGGTCTAATCACTTACAGTTTTACAATTTAATGGACATATGTAAGTGTATTTCTCTATTGACATGTAATCATACATGTACAATTGTACAAACATGTACTCAAAATTTTATTAGGCACATGGACAAGATATTCACCAAATAAATTAACAGGCAAATTACTGGAAGTATTGAATGTACAATGATTCCAGACTACAGAATGTGCACACAGGAAAAGAAATTAGAATTTTCTTCAAATAGGGAAAATTC
Source organism: Haplosyllis leylae (assembly GCA_038406175.1). NCBI lineage: Eukaryota > Metazoa > Annelida > Polychaeta > Phyllodocida > Syllidae > Haplosyllis > Haplosyllis leylae. The sequence continues at coordinate 9,271 of JBCAUG010732122.1, read as the reverse complement.
TAGAGGACTTGACATTGAAAACAAAATTGAAAAGAAAATGTGATACATAAATACATTCAGGACTTTGATTAATGTTTTTTGTAAAGTAGTACAGCGACCTCTAGCATAAAAGCAGTACATGTAAATAATAAACCTGAATGAAATAATAATATGAAATAATAAATTTGTTTTCATTGAAATAATTTCAGTTTTACAAGACAAAGAAAGACTGTTTTACATCAGTAATGACACTGATTTGCCAAAAGAAAGCAACAACTTTGACGAATTCAGTGCACTTCAGTGCCTTTCTTCTGAAGACAAACGATTTTGTGAAATTTCTTCTGCGAGTAGCAGTGATAGCGAATCTGCGATGAAACCCAAGAAGGGTGTTATTTCTAGAGTTCATTCGTTATTAAGGAGAATTTTTCCTTCTAAACTATAGCTGAGATTTACGGATTTGCATTACCGATATCATAGCAAGTGTCACAGCATATCATTCTACTTTTGGCGAAGAAATTCTGAGTGGAACATTTGAAATTTTTTTCGGCATTTCAAAAACGATCTTTGGGTATTTGCATTCATATTTAAAATTGTGGCACATTGTGATTTTAAGATTTAATTCAGTACAATCAGAAGTAAGTGAATTAAAGTATATCACAGAGGATTTTGATGATCATTTACAATACTGTCAGCATTACAAATTTACTCCTATGATTTCATATCTTGATTTTCCATCTGATTTGACCAATCATTTAGTAACGTAAGTTTTATTCAAGCAAGAACATTGGAAGTCATTGTATCCGGAACTATAAATCTTGCAATCATCGTTTTGTGTGGATTTTAAGCCGAAAGTTTTACATGGGCATGCTGGCAATGCAAAGGTTTGTCATGAGGATGTTGTAAGATTTTTTTAAGAAAATAAAACCAAAAAAAAAATTGCAAAGAAAATTTCATGTCATTCTGTTCACATTATTCTGAGAAGCGGTCGTTCAGCGATATCATGCATGGTAACGATTTAAGTATTTTGCATGCGTAATGATACTTGGTGTGACATCTGGATGGAATGTTTCTTCCCTCAGCATTGGATGTGGGTGACAATTAATTGAACAGGATATGTAACAAAAATTTGTGAACAAAATTTACATATCAATAGAGGGATACATCAACAGTGTTCCGAGACATAAATAGGATTTGGGTCAAGCCTGATGAACATCAGTCATATTCACATGACTGAATCATTCAAATTCCTTCCCATTACAGGCAAATACACAATTCATGTGTGATGTTTCCGATACTGTTACGAACAGAAATTATATTATTCTTCATATCAGTTTTAAAATATCTCAGGTTCAGGAGAAGATATTTTGAAAATGAAACAGAAATAGATGGGAATTTGCTGGTTTTATTGAGAATGTGACATAACTATGTTCTGAATTTTTTGCAATTAATCCAACTAATTCGGAAGTACTTTCTCATGAGAAAGAAAAAGAAATATCTCTCAAAGCCACATTTATTGATAAAACTGATGAATGGCTACAGAGTAGATAAATTTAGTCCTGATGTTTGGGTGCAATTGGAGAAAAATTGGAAACATTTCTTCTGGTTAACTGGTGAGACACCAGTAACACTACAAGAAATGGTTGATGACATTGAAAGCGAGTACTTCCCTTTTGCAAATCAAGGAAGGAAGTCACTGTTGGACTTCAGGAATCAGGTTTACACAAGATCATTTTTTCAGATCCTCATTTTTGGCCACTTTCTTTTCAACTATTCTTACTACAATTGCATTTTTACATTTAGATTCTGTTGTGCATGATATGGCTTCGCAGATATCCACCAATGTTGGACATTAGTCTGCAATTTGGAATTCCTGTTAGCTGTGTTCATAAGATCATACACAAACTTATAAAGTATTTACATGTTTACCTCATTCCAAAATATATTAAATGACACACAATGCCAGAGTGGAGATCACTGCAAGGATATTACCCTGAATGGCCAAGAGTTGTAGCCATTTTAGACTGTACCCCGTTTCATATCAGCAAGCCTAAAGGTTTGCACATATTTTGTCATTTATGATTCTTTATCAATAATGAGGAGTTCATTTTGTGTATCAAAATGTATGTGTTATATTTGTCGCATGACCAGGTCCCATCCAAACTATATTCTACAGACATGACAGACACTGTTTCTTTCTTAATTGGCTGGTTATTGTCAACATACTTGGTCAGATAGTTCTCAGTCGACCAGGATTTCTGGGGAGGTGTGCTGATACAACGTGTCTGCTGTAAGTAAATTTCGCCCATGAGAAGAGGATTCATGTGGAGGAATTCCATGTAATTAAAGAAATCGTAGCAAACATTTATTTTCTAAAGGTTTATTCACATGACATTTCTGATGATTACTTTCATTCTCCTGTCTGTAATTTTTATTGATTTAGATTTGTTAATCACATATCAATTTATTGCAGAGACATAAATTTACCAGTCCTCCCTCCTGGTCTACAAATAATGGCTGATCAGGGATTTGAACATAATTTGCCAATTATTGTTTTACCAAAAGTCAATCAGCCCCAATTAACGAGAATTATGAGAAGGTAAAGCAGGAACTACACACAATACTGTTTTAATTTGTCTTCCCTTTTTGCAAAAATATATTATGTTTAATTTATTTGCAGGACTTTCAAATCAAGAAGGAGCATGATTGAATGTTGCTTTGGAATACTTAAGAACTCCTACACAGCTGTATCATCAAAACGTTTCAGATCAAGACGTTTCTTGGGCCCAGTTCTATGTAACATTACTGCAGCCCTTTACAATCGATGTTGGATAATGTTCATGCGAATGCAAAATGAAACAGGATTCATCTACATGCCATAGAGTAGGCCTAACGAGATGTCTGTCTGTGATCGACTAATTTCTATGGCCCAGTAACCTTGCTACACCAATTTTTGTTACTGCACAAATTAGTGTAATGTTATCTTACACGGTTGAAGTTCAGGCTTATCTGGATAATGCTCATATTTCAAGGAGCAATGATGTAGCAATTGCTAAAATTTATGAAGCTATTGCTAATGACACGCAGGTTAATAATGACCTTAAGAAGCTGTATCATGAAACTGTTTATGGTACAGATAAAAATGCCAAGACCCGCATCCGCAATCACGTTGCCAATTTTCGTAGGAGTCTGAGGTAATTATTTGAATGTCATATTCAGTTGTACATTAACAAATTTCACAAAAATCCTTGCCTTGCAGCAAATTGAGAAATATATTTGATTCCAGAGCTCATCCCATCATCAAGAATTTGGACATGGTTCATGCATCCGACTACAGCAACATGGGTTTGGATCAACTGCAGAGGATGATGGAATTAAGCAAGGCAAAAGACAAGAAAATGACTCGTGACATCAAGTTGGTATTTACCGCCTTTCATCTGCAAATTCAGATATCCATCAATCTGTAACTTTCATTTGTATTTCTTGCTTTTATTTTGCAGGGAAGAGCATGACCGTAAGTGCAAGGAATGCGCAGAGGAAGGTATTCCAATAATAATTTGCTTACTACTTTATTTCACAATTTACTCTACATATATATGTACAGAGCATGACTTTAATTTTCAGATGCAAAAAAATTGGACGGATCTGATGAGGAGTCTATTGATGAAAATGACCTTGTCCCAGCCAAGAAATCTAAGAAAGGTAAAATAAGGTTAGGTACATAAAACGCTGACCTTTATGCTTTGTCATATTTAGTATGATGTTCTTTTGCAGATGAAGGGAAAATTGTAGATGAGGATGAGTTTGATTCCGACAGTGTCTTTGATTTCTTTGGAGAAAAAGATGGGCGAAAAGGTGCTGAAAGTTATTTCCATTAGAAATAAATGCATACGAAATTTTCAATATACAATAATTTATTTCATGCTTTATAGATAAAGAGGGTGCTGTTCAACAGGAAGATATTGCTGCATCAACTTCCAATGAGGAAAAGTTTGTAGATGGAGAACTAAAGCTGCAACTTGAACCTGGAGGTACAGAGTTATTTCTATGTGCATTATAACAGTATTCTATTTGCATATTCTCAAATTATCTCTTTGCATTTCAGATTACATCTTCAATCATGACGATGAAGACAACTATCAAGAGGATAATTCCCTGGAAAATCTGAAAACATACGAAAGGAAAACGTAAGTATTACATGTTTTTATTATTCTTTATAGGAAATTTCTCCTTTTTTTTGGACAATACATTTAGAGAGAAATTTGGATTTCCAGAAAAATTCCACATAATGTTCACCAAATATATTTTTATTTTTAAGTTTTGCTGGACGTACAAAACTTCACAGCCGAAGAAAAAGAACAATTTGCCATCGGCCAAAACTAAGGCTGAGCAGGAGTAATTATACTTATTTATTTATTTATTTACATTTCATTAACATTATCAGGCACTCTGTCCATTAATGTATTTTTCATACACAATAGGTTTGACAAAATTGAGCAACAACCAAAAGTGCAGTAAGTTGTCATAAATTTTCTGTAGACCATATTTTTTTTCGCACTTTTATCATACGCTCAATTAATCCATTCTGCATTTTCATTTCAGGGAGGAATCAAAGACAGCACCAGCTCAAATAGACGAACTTATGGGTTCATTCAACAATACAGCAACAATGTAAATTTCATTTATTTTTGTTCCTTCTTGCTTTCATTTGTAAATAATTATAATGTAATGTACTACTGCAAATATATTTATTTTAGTGATGTCGTCCAACAAGATCACGAGATCATGGCAGAGATCAAGAAAGCCACACTGACAATTAACAAGAATAGCATTGAACAGACAGCTTATTTTCAAGCTTTGGGTGCGAAGAATAATCTGGACATGGGCAAATTTAGGGCCCAGGTCCAGAAGGAAATTTCTGAGGAAATTCCTAAGGAGGATGGTAAATATTTCACGACACATGAATAGGATGTTCTTTTATACCATTGAATGTTGACTATTGCATTAAAAATTTGTAGATAAATAATTTCAGACGAAGCAGCAAGTGGCGCAGGAAAGGATAAATCTGGCAATGAAGTTCCATTGCAATCTTCACCTGTTGAAGAAGATAGTGTCATAGAAGTACAAGGTGAACCATCTTTTGAAGGCGACGGACTACCAGATATGGGGGATGATTCTGACGAGGTGTACAATCACCACGACGACCCATTTATTGGGAATGATGATGCTGAAACCATAACCATTTCAGATTCTGATGAGTCCGAATAGGTTCGGGACACTTCGGAGTTCTATCAGAACCAAGAAGCTGACCCAGCGGTACAGGCGTTAATGTTTAAAGATGAGATGGAATATTGTTAAATTCCTATGCTTTACATTGCGGAATGACCATCACTAATTTTCAGGCACATTCTTCTACCATCACAAATTAAAGTACACAGAGACAGTCGCCAAGAAATTATTTTGATATTTTGTCCTTTAATCTGCAGCCACATTATATCATTGCTGAGATGAATAAAAAATAAAGATAAAACTTTCATTCAAATATATGTGTATTTCATTCTTTATTTTGTGACAAGAAAGTATGAACATGCTTAACTATCTTTTGTAACATACAAAGTTTGCACTGAAATACGTATTCCATATTCCAGAATGAGCTTTTAGAAATTGATGACAGTTACAGCACAACCCATTCAATTACATCACGTGTGCACTGAAAAATGAACAGAAATTCATTTTTTTTATCTCTACTCCGCATCATTACTGATACAATGCTCACTGTACAAATATTTGTTTACTTTTGACAATTACAAGACCTTTTCCCATAAAACAAGCATTATTCACTAAAATCAGTTCGCCATCACATTCTTAGAAATATTTCTCTTTGCAACAATTGTCAGAAATGGCATATATGACAATAATGATCATAATGATCATTTACGAAAAACACGATTGAATCTTGAAATGATTCAAGTCCAAACAGTGAAGTGGAGCATAACACAGGTCCCTGTGGCTGAGTGGGTAAGGCATTGGAATTCTAATCCATAGATGGTTGGTGTTGTGAGTTCGAATCCCACTGGAGGCAACTTTATTTTTTCTGATTTTGAATCTCCTCGATGTCAATTTTGTACAGAAATGTCAGATTTGTGTTATTTAACAAAAACTCGAATAGCTATCGATTCAGTAGGCGACAAAAAACAACAAATTGCTTACCTGCTGCACACGTGGTGTATCTATCAGTTAAACCGGATAATTCACAATTGTAAATATTTCCCAGGGTCTTTGACACCCATTCCTTCTTACTTTCAGTTACGCTCAAAAGACGAAAGTCGGGCAGCATGTACCTGAAAGGTTTGCAGTAACGTCAATTTGATTCACGAACAAGTTTTACTCAGTTTTCCCGCAAATAAGACGAAATTAACAATTTGGTAAATATTACCTTCAAATGCTGTAAAATAAGTTATGATCTGCATTGAGTATGATCTAAATTTTTGCTGCTGCGAAATTTACGAAATCCCACAATGTGAATATTGTACAAAGTTATCAACTTTGTTTCAGTTGTCGTTAGTAATTAACAAGAATAATATTACAACTATATCAGGAAAATATTTTGTCTGAATTATCCTCATTATCCTCAGTTGATAATTGCTCAACAATATTGGAAAGAATTGATTTAAGTTTATAAAATAAGGTATTTGATAAGTCGGAAGAAACGTAAATCTGTAAATTCCTTTCATGTTCTGCGGACATTTCCATTTCCAAAAGACTTTTTATACTCACGGTCGACCCCGTAGAAGTGGTTCGTACACGTAAAACACGTCTCTATTTTCCCAGAATAATTTGCCCAAAAACGAACTTCCGCTTCTCATGTAGGAAAATATTATAACAAACGATGAGCCGCTTTTCATGTGAGACATCAGCAATAAATGTTTCATCTTGGACAACAACAGGAGGACTGCAACTGTCAATATATACAGAGAAAATCAGAACTGAAATGAATATTCCGCCAATGAGGATTTTCTTATTTGTATGTTATGTTTTCACCGAATTCGACAAAAGAAAAATCCACTATGGATCCCATATTCTTGAATACCATTTGTGATAAAATGTTTTCATTATATACGTTTTGTAACTGGACAGTTCTTCTTTAATTAAATGCAATTTTAGCTCAGCAGAATTTGGTAAACAGATCAAAATACGAAAAACTCCAATGACTTTGTGGAAGTTTTACCTTATGCCTATTACCTTCGTGCACATAAGACCGTTTCAGATTGCACTTCAATTACAACGAACCAGCTTTATTTGTAAAAGTCAATCAAGGTTTCACCAAATGCAGTGAAATCAACAAATAGCTGGAGCATGAGTTAAAATCAATTTTAGAGATCCTGTTTTGTTCAGTAGAATTTTTCATAAACTCTCAACAATACAAGAATGCCAACATTGCCAACTTTGTTAAAAATCCACTCATCCAATAACATTTGTATCCAAGAAATATAATTCGCACACACCCGTCGATTTTTATTTTCATATTTACAAATATCAATTGGTGCAAATGGAGAAGAAAACTGCAAATATATGGTAACATTAAGTTGGCAATAATGTCACATTATCAATTTTGTGTGTTTGTGAAAAACTCGGATGGGGAGACACAAGAGAGTGCAAGTTCAAATGATCTCTATGCCTGACTTTATTTGCACTAAATCTATTCGTGTTTTTTCGATTTTGGTTTTGGATCTTGCTAAATTAGATAAACTAGACTAATCCATCTAATTGCACGTGGACAGTGGAATTGACTATCCATGGATAGGTGAAATGTGTGTTTCCACTATCCCTGGAGCAGTTCATTATTCATGGATAGTTAGTGTGATTTTGCACACTACATGAATAGTGCAAAATTAATGATCACTCTACATGGATAGTGAAATGTATGAATTTATACTGTCCACACATAGTTGAATACACTGTGTGTGAATAAATTACTATTCACAGATGGTAGATTCCACTATACATGAAGCATTTGTCTATTTCAACTAATTGGATGAATTCAATTATTTTCTGACAGATAATTGCTCGTGACAACATATCTCTGTGTCAAATAGAACCCTACATTGAGCTCAAACAGTTAGAGCTTAAGTCACTGGGCACACTCGATCACAGTTCGAGTCCATCAGTATTTGTATAGGAGCCACGACAGGGATACACAAAAGAACTACGTTCCCCCAAATTTAAAAAAGATGGACCCTTTCTCTGTTATTTTGTGTTGGGAAAATTCCATTTCGATGACCTTACGAAAGTCCTCATAGTATTATTTTAAGTGTTACTCTGTGAAAGATTGCACATGTTGCTTACCTCCTAAACCGGTAACTACGAACCAGAAAAGGAACCTCTTCCTTCTAATTCGGTTCATGTGATATTTCATGTTTGCAAGTCTAAAGTATCTAACTAATAGACCAGATATGCATTGTGTAATCATATTGTTTACATGGCGTAACATGTACAATGTCCAGGTCATTTGGCACATGTGTTGAAAAAGCACAACAAATGTTCGACGAATGCTTCTGACCAGTTATTCTTTAATATCTTTCGCATGCAAAAAGCTGAATTTACTTAGCGTACAAAGCAGGTTTTGATTTAATTTGTTATTAAACACTGTAACACCATGAATGAAGTTGAGAAATCTGAATGGTTTGTGTTTTATAATGGTTGTCTATAGGCAAAAAAATGAAACCAAACAAATAAAAAATGCATTTGTCTCAAAATAATACTGCAATCAAGGAAAAGCAAAATGCTATGAACTGTTTCTGGAATTTGTTGTGGAAAATGAAAGAAAATGAGGAGGATAGTCCAATGATTTAAGGCAGACTAAAATCAGGCAGACAGACAGAAAACATTCAGACATACAGTCTTGATATTGTCATGTTTTTTTAATGTTTTTTTTAAATTACCAATTCTTTTTTCATTGACTTTTGAAAAAAATTTATTCCATCCCTTCGTGGAATTAGTTTCTCCTTAAAATGTAAGTTAAAATTCACCTAGAACTAGTGAAACATTTTGTAAGTCTTTCACTGGCAAGTACCTCTGCTGGCTGATGATCATTCGTTGTGAGTTCAAATCCGTCGCAAATAAATACGAATTTTTCTAGTTTAACCCTTATCCTGCCGACGCAAATTTTATACTTTTTCCGCCTACCGCCAATGAGCACAAAAGTGATTTTTTATCATTTTATCCATACACTGCCAACAGTAACAAATTTGTCAACACTAACTTACACCCATACAACCTGCTGACTGCAACAAAA
>JBCAUG010732111.1:0-11928 GCA_038406175.1 Haplosyllis leylae | reverse complement strand
AGAGATGTAACCAACGTTACGCGGAGAACAAGTGTGGATGTCAGGATGACCTAGATGAGTTTGAGAACAATGGGAGTTTCCCTCATTGTGATGTATTTGGAATGCTCTGTATCATTAAAACAAGAGGTATATTTGTCATTTTGCATGAAATTAGTTCATTGCCTGTGGACCCTTGGAAATCAGTTTTCTTCTTTTCACAGATATTGTAACTTTGGGATCTGCGGTCTGTAAATGCGACGTTCCATGTACACATCATCAGTATGACGCCACATTGTCGAGTTCTCTGCTTGACGCCCACAAGATTCGAGATGAGATCAAGTTTCACGAGAAATCACCAGAACTCCTGCCCAGGTACCAGGAGCCTCTGGAGGTTTCTGCACAGGTATTTCATATTCTAATATTGATCATTGTACGGATTCAACCGTTTACTAAATTTTCAGTCTCAAAATTAAAAAAGAACAGTTTTAGGGTCATCACCATTTACCAAAGATGATCTTCGCTGTGTCGAAAATTACTTTCTGTTATGTAAGGTGTATTTAATATCAGATAAACTCTTTACCAGGAATGGTCACTCTTTCGGCTGTGCAATCATCTGCATGGATACTAATTTACAATGCTGTTTTTTTTTTTCATTTACACTTTGGTGCAACAAAAGTCATTGGCTAACTGGGAAGCCGTCTTTGGAGATAATTGCGAGAAAAACAAGTCATGTATTATTGAATACTAAATTTTTTGAGAGGCCTTTGTTGCGGTAACTCAGAAATCAATGTTCTAGACCCCACGACAGTTGTCTTATCGGGATGAGACTTTATGAATTATTGAGGGATCCTAAAATTTATTAACATATGAAGGGAGTTTACCTACTTCAAGCCTGGTACTTTTCAAACTTGGAAAATACTTTGCAGTATTTGGTGAGAATATCCTCAGACTTGCGCAGTTTTGCTATGATGGTGTGGGCTGCGTTATGGAAAGATTTTGTTTCTTGACATCTGCCTCTTTTAATTGTTAGGTTACTGAAGCGCATATCAGAGAAGACGACACCATCATTGACGATGTCTTACAGAAAAATGTGCAGCTGGAAAAAGTGACACATGACATCACAAATTTCTTTGCAAAACAGGAGTACAATTCAACAAGGGAGACGTTGCTAGGCGACATGTGTAACTTTCTTCATGTCACAATAAGGGAAGCAATTGTTGTCATGGGAACGAAGGCGTGCCATGTGAGGGTTTTGTAATTTCTATGAGTTTGTAATTTGTTGACAATAACAGATGACTGAGTGGCAGCTGAAGTTGTTAACAGCATTCCATGTGAAATTTTACCAGATAGTCTGCGACATGACCTTGAATTTGGTAGCAACTATTAGTCTTCGCTTGACCGAAGTGCACAAGCCTTGATGTTGTATGCAATTCATTGATATCTTTCATATTACAGCTGGAAGAGCTTATCGCAAATTTACCTTCAATGACCATATTTGACGAGTTTGCTGTTAAGGCCTGTGGATTTTACTGCAGACCTTCCTGTGAACGTGGTCGTGGCTTTCCATCGGTTATCCTCAAGGAATGGAGCGTGTGCCTTAGTAATGTGTCGAGAAAAGCATTACCTTACCACGAAAATACCACTCTGTTTGTGATGGTATTTCTAATGCTTGTTTACCTGAATGTGTAACTGAAGTGTATCAATCTGGTAAAAGAGGAGTTTTTTGGCCTTGTTTCTGTGCTTAAAGTAAAGAAATATGTTCTAAATGATGAATTTTGGATGGAATTCGGTCATAAATTTAACCATTTCATATTAATCTAATAAAGATAAATCCCTTTCATACCAAGAATTCCTGTGCACATCCAGCTGGTGGTCTTCGTGTTTCCTTTGTAAAATCTTCGTTGAATGTGCCGCAAGCCGACTGCAGTGTAATAGAGGAATGTGCCGTCAGGATCATCAAAGAAGGATTCACTGAATTCATAGACAAAAACGGGACGAACAGGCTTCTCAGGTAATAGTTAACTTAGTGTAATAGAGGAATGTGCTGTCAGAATCATCAAGGAAGGATTCACTGAATACACAGACGTCATTGGAACGAACAGACTTCTCAGGTAGCAGTTAACATTTTTGTATTGTTCTTGATTTCTGATGTTTTTTTTTTCAAAATGGTGTTCCTGACCGTGAGCTACCAATTTCACAATATTAATAATGGCCCAGCAGAGGGAATTGAATTAAAACGCTGTTGTTCTTAACAATAATGATCTTTTTCTCTTCAGCACCGTTAATACCTTCAAGACAAAATATGAGTTTGTTGTCAAGGAGATACGCTCACTCGCAAATAACTCCGAACTTGGCGGCGACGAAACTACGAAATGTTACAACACACTACAAAACAAGTACAGCCACCTTACGAACTGTTTCGCGGATCTAGTTAGACTCGTTTCACTGAAAAATTTTGAGAGATATTCTGCAAATATTACCATGGCGATACAAAATTTCCTATCTGCGCTATACAATTATATGGTAAGTCTTTTTGCAAAATTTTCTATTTGCAAAAGGTACATTTGAAAATCGAATTCTGAATTATAAGTGCGGTAGGATAATGTTTTCTCCTCGTGCTATGTATCATTGATACGTCACCAAATCTTCGGGCAATTTTGTCCAACTATTCAGTCGGGCAACTGATCTCAGCTGCTAAAGTCAAGTTTTAGTTTTTTCTTATGGACGTCACACTGGTTCCTATCTTTGAATTCAATTTTTTGATAGTACTACCAAATTTGCTAATACAAAGTAAATTTTAACAGCAGAACTTTATTTTCAGTAAGTTTAAGTCAATACACTGCAATAGCACGGATCTAATGTTTCTGTGACAAGATTAATAATTTTCTACAGCTTCTAGCTCAGAAAGAAGGCCGTAGTTTTGCCAGGTCTGAATTATGAAATCATTTGAAAGTTGCAGGATATTTTAGACTTCAACAAAGACTGTTACTGGTTTGAGAAATTAACCTGGTGGAGATTAACTATGAAGGTTTCTTGTTTACCTGACGTCATAGACATAAAGAATGATGATAGCCTGATAGATGAGCAGGATATCTACAGACTGATTAAGAAAATAGATGGTCTGAGATATGAATGCGACTATGAGTACGCATGGATAAAACGTGACCCTGTACAGTTGCAAGGTAACAAACCATTCACAATCACGGACGGTGACATCAAAAGAAATGTTTGTTATTCTAGTTTTTCGTAAATAACCATAACACAAAATTGACATATCTGTCAACCACTAATTCCTTTACTTTTAATCATAGACATCCAAAATTTTAGAGAAATAAAGTTAATAATATACTGATTAAAGATTTCATAAAAGAAAATAGATGTATCCCATACACACCTAGTAATCTCCTCCAAAAAAAAAGCACAAAGTTGACAGATATGTCAGATATGTCAACATTGACAAAATGTTGTGTTATTTGCAAAAAACCTCGATTGTCACTGGTGCATGTCCTCGTGTGATTGATCAGTCTAAGAATGAATCCATCTGATGTGTTAATTGTGTTAGGTGGAAAGTGAGCGGCTCTGTATGGGAGACTGTTGGGTTAAGGAGAGTTTGTCTGAGTGAATTATACATTTTTCCCCCCTTTCGTGACGGCAGAATTTTTATACCACATGGGCAAATATGATGCAAGTATCGGGGGGTATAACGCATTAAGGAATCAGTGGCGAATCCAGGATTTCCCAGACAGGTGGAGGGTGTAGCAACCTATTATTTGGCCAAATTTTTCGTGAAAACTGCATGAAAATGAAAGAATTTGGACCCGGAAAATAATTTCTTCAGTCGTTCAGGGGGAATGCTAATAGAAATGGTCAAAATCATAAATTTTTTCATGTTTATTTGTTCCGTTTTTGAAGAGGTGAAGGATGTGGTGTGGGATGACAGGGATCTCCTGTGTGACTCTCCTGTTTCCGTGCGGCCTCCGGATAAACCTCCGGAATATCAGGATGACGACCGGTCTTCCGTTCCGATTTTTAACTTTTCGCTGATCACGGATCCGACAGATCCATTGTTTGAGGATGTGATCAAGGAAAGTGGAATTCACTGCAATTTACTCCACCGTTTTGACTTAAATTGTTCAAAATTTCCCAATTTTCTGTGATTTTTTTACTGAAATGTAAAAAAGCCATATATTTTCTCATGTCATGTAGTTTTGATAACAATACATGAAAATGTACTCTCTTTTCAGGAGAAGTGTTTTTCCTACCCGTTGACCCATCTGGTAGAATATAAAAGCTTAAAGGTTGCTGATGTGTACAAGAACTTCCTGAGTCCAGTGAAGGACAACTTAGAGTACCAATCCAGAAGACCCCAAGGTGTCAGGTAATCACTACATGTCGGGAATACGAGATCCACTAAAACTTCTATGACAATTCTATTTAATTCATGATTTGGAGTGAAAAATATATTATTATGGATCGGCTCCATTGAAGTTTGATTTATTTTAAATCCAAAGAACAGAAAAGGAGTCTGCTTCAGAAGATGAAAAGTTTAATAATATGTGTTTGGGAATCTGTAAAATACTCAACATTTTAGTTGAAGCTAGCAAAAAGTGCCACATATATTAACCGTTGATTCGGCAAATAATCTTATTGCTTGAATTCTTGGTTCTATTTACAGCAAATTAATCCATTTTAGAGATATTATTTAGTGGCTGATGTTCTCACTAAAGTTGAATTTTTGTAGGATTTTATTATTTTTTGCCCCAAGTATTCAGCAGAACAAATCAGTTACTTTTTACTTTCAGAAAATTGCTGCAAGTTTACAAGAAACACAACATCACTTTCCAGAAATCCCAAGTGGCTGACATAATCCTATCAACCAGATTTCAGAAAATACCAGATGATTTGATTTATTACAAAAACAGGTCGCAATGTAGATCTATTTCTGTTAAATTTCAGTGTAAAATATCAAATGTAGTAAATTATTCTGGACTCTGTAAATTTCTTCCGGAAAGGTTTCCATGACGCCTGTTTGGCAAAATTGTCCTTGTCTGCATGCTAAACGTCTATGAAAATTAACCATGAAAGCGCAACATGTAGCTCATGTTTCCGGAATAACAAAAAATATCTAATTCTTCACTGAGAACTATGCAGCACAGTTAAACATATTTAAACAAAATTTTCCATCGGGACATTCAGAGTAGATTTCACTTTACTCTCATAACTTGGTGATAAGGTTTTAGGCATAGATGCTTTTTTGCTATATTGAAAATATTACTTTCCTCTTGCAGATTTGATCGGGGATTCAGTACTGTCAAATTTCTATTCAGTGCATTCCAAATGTACATTCATGTCTACAAAATCCTCAACTGCACTACCAAATTCACTATTGCCAGAATGACTGAACACGACTTTGAAAACACCTCATTTGGAAAGGTTATTAAACGTTATTTGTACGAACAAGGGGTAGTACTCTCCGTTTTTTTTCCGTTTTGAACCTTTCAACGTTAAGCACTTTACACAGAAATAAACCATTCAAATGAAGAAGCCCACAATGAAGAAACTGTGTTTAAACATCTTTTGCAAAACAGTTTTATTGCCACACAGATGGTTTTAGATGTGATGAAGAGGAACGATGGGATAGAACGCTGCCTGGAGGACGACTACCTGTGCACTATAAAACAAAATGGAGCAGGCAACTTTATCGGAACGTGAGTATCTTTGTAACCGTGCTGTAGAGTGGCTGATTTAAAACAAGACGAAACATGAAAACAAACATGCTTCCTTAGATCTCCATCAAAGGTTTCATGGTCAGATTTCTAATTTTTAATTTGACATGACAAATAGATGAAATAGATTTACTTGATAACAATAACTTTCGTAGATACGTAAAGCAGATGTGTTTTGAAGTCGGAGATTTCATGTTCGAGATGACGAAGAACTTTACGCGAGCTGTCACTGACTACAATGAAGCATACAACAAACTGAGTAAACATCTGCAGAAGTACCACAGCAGATGGGAAAAACTGAGTGACACCTACTATCAGTAAGTTAATGAATGGATGGGCAAAACTAAGTAAGAACTACCGTCATTAAGTTACTTAGAACATCCGCGGAATTACCGGAACAAATGGGAAAAACTGAGTGACAGCTACTATCAGTAAGTAACTTAGAACATATGCAGGGTTACTGGAAAATATTGGAAAAGCTTAGCAACACTTTCTATCAGTAAGTTACTCAGAACATCTCCAAGTTTACTGGAAAATATGGGAAAAGCTGAGCGACAGCTGCTATCAGTAAGTTACTTACATCATCTGCAGGGTTACAGAAACAGATAAGAGAAACTGAGTGACACCCACTGTCAGTAGGTTATTCGGAACATCTGCTGAGCAACTAGAATATATATATAGATGAAAAATAAGCGACATCTACCAGAGGTGTGTCATTAAGAACATCTGCGAGGAAGAGATGAAACAGATGGAACACACATCCGACATCTTTAGTTTATATTTGTTCTGGAGTTTTAAATGTTTTAACATACCAGAGAAGTCATTTTAATTATATCTCATTTATGTATTTCAGAGAAAACTTTTTAAATCTGGACATCTACTACAAGTACCTGACAATTGAAGAATTTTACCAGCAGCCTGTATTTGAGTTCCTCAGTCTTCTTAGTGAGGTTTGTATTTCTGAGCAGATATGAATCACTTTTCCTAATTATGGCGAGCAAAGATCTGAAAGTATGTTGATGTTTCCATTTTATCTGAGTCCTTCTAACTGTTCTCACATAACATTTGGGTCTCTTCCTTGGAACTTCAATTTTAACTGGCTGTTAGGTCCTAGACTTTATCTGAACCTTTCTCTGTGTTCCCACAGGTTGGAGGATTTCTGGGACTGTTACTCGGAGCTTCAATCCTGACAGTCTGTGAGATCCTGGATTTCATCGTTGTGGCTGTGGCTGCAGCGTGGAACGAGAAGAAATCAAGACGGAATGATGTAGGTGAAATGGGACACAATAACGTAAACGCAATGGACTCAGCTAGCGAATAAATCAAAACTGTCGAGATAGGGTCGTTTCAGAGATAGATTAAATGAAACAATATACTAAGAGGCCTTTCATGAGGCCGTTAAAATCAATCAATGTTCATTCCATACAGACACGCATTCCTTACATTGATTATTACCGACCGCGTACGTAGTACGATAGGGAGGTTATATTTTCACTTTGTCTGTCTGTCCACCAGGAGGGAGGGGTACCCGAGATGATACACACAGCCAGGGGTCTATTCAGGGCGATCTGTCCAGGAGGACTACCCCAAACCATACACCAAACACTTGTTACAGAATTGCCGCGGTGAAGACACGAATCAGGTAAACAACAAATAAAATGTGATATTTTAATCACCAAACAGGCTGCGATTACAACATAGGATGGCTAGGAAGTATATAAGAGTATAGAGAGTATTCTTACCCGAAAATGATTGAAATAAAGAATAAACTTAGTGTGTAATCTTCCCAAAATAAAAGTGATTGAGCGATAACTGACCTAGTATACGTCGCCATATTGAATTTTGCCAACTAATTAGTAGATCGGATTAAGAAGTCTCACTATTTGTAATAAGTAAGGCCACCAAAAATATATCATGAGTAGCAAAAAAATTCCAGAAAAATGTCTAGAAGATCAGCATATCATTACTAGATATACCACTGAAGAGTCTCTGGAAAATCATGAAAGGGCAAAACCATTGGAACAAAGAAAACCTGAAAGAGTGAAACGAGTCAAGGTAACAGTAGAATCCCCAGGAAAAAATGACTCCGATAGTAAAAAGCGTACACCACCCAGCCTTGATAATATCTCAACAGCAAAGAGGCTTAACTTCGACAAAGGAGACACCCCTAATCTTCGACATGAAAACTTGCACACGGAATTTGATGAGAAAATAGAAAAAACAACAAAAACATCGGTAGAAGAAACAAAGAATGACCTAAATTCCTTAGAAGACAGAATGATACAAAAAATAAGACAAATGATTAATCCCCTAAAAGACAGCATTGACAACCTCAAAGAAGAATGGAAAGATCATAAAGACAGTATGGCCAAACTACAAGAAGAAAACAACACATTAAACAGAAGAATTGAAATGGTAGAAACCACTAACCAGAAGATGAAGTCTAGGATTCAATGGCTAGAAAACAAGCTCCTTGAAAATAACCTAATAATACATGGTATCCTAGAATCCGTATGGGAGTCAGAGGAAGTATGCCGGGAGAAAATAATCACCACCTTGGCAAGAATTGTTTCCAGAGACACTGAAGAAGAGAAACTTAAAGTAGCAAGAAATATGCCGATCAAGTCAATACATAGAATAGGTCGGTATAATCCACTGAGAACAAGACCCATTAATATACGACTAGAAAGTAGAGGAGATGTAGAGTACATATTAGACAACAGAAAAGGTCTTGGAAGAGGAATATATGCAGATCAAGAGTATGGTCCCGAAACTGAAAAAGAAAGGAAATTTCTAAGACCGATACTGAATGTTGCCAGAAAACTGGAAGACTACAAAGGCAATGTAAACTGGAAGGTGACACATTGATCATCCTGGGTAGAAAGTATAACAGGAAAAACATACATCAGTTACCAGAGAACATCAATGGATTCAGTGCTACTAGTCGAAGCGATGGTAAAATTCTTGCATTTTTTGGTGAGTTAAATCCATTAAGTAACTTTCATCCTTGTAGGTTTACTGTCAGCAGACACAACTTTAATTGCAGTGAACAGATGATTCAATACATGAAGGCCTCATATTTTGAAGATGATGAAACAGCTGACCAAATCCTAAACTGTGAGACAGCTCTTGAATGTAAGGAATTAGCCAGAAACATAAAAAATTATGATCGTGAGAAGTGGATGGTGGTGGCGAAGGAGTTATGTTCAGGAGGTATACGTGAGAAATTTCTCCAAAATGACTACCTAGGGAAATTACTCATGAGCACAGGAAACCAAACCCTGGCAGAATCCTGCAGAGACACAGATTGGGCACTGGCATCCCCCTGTATGGAGATAGATGTCTAATTCAACAAACTTGGTACTCACAGGGCCTACTAGGGGAAATATTAGAAGAGATTCGTACTGAATTATTTGACATTAAACTGTGTAACGAAGAGAACAGAATGGAAGTCTAATATAAATAATTAACAAGAGCCATCTAATGTTGTTCTATGCAGCTGATTACAATGCAGTCAAGTCTCTATCAATCTTGTATTGGTTGTACCTTTCTGCGTAAACTCTCCTTGTAGACTGTCACCATTTATTTCTTTTCTTTCACTTACTTTTTGTTGTTTGCTGTGAGTTTTATGGATATCCCTTACTTCATCCCTCATGTGTTTTACAAAAATTGATGACAGTAAAATAAACTTATCAACAGACATTACAGAACTCTACTGCAGTGACAACTTCAATGATAATTGTGACTACATAGAAGAAGATGATCTAAAAGATACAACATTCAACTCTTCAGACTTATGTGTCATACAACTCAATGTTAGAGGATTGTCTAGTAAACAAAAAAATCTGAAAGACCTAATAAAGAAACAACTCAAAGGACATATCAACATCATAATCTTACAGGAAACATGGTTAACAAAATCAAATGCTGATAAAATCAATATACCTGGCTACGAATTAGTTAGCAAACCCAGGAAAGACAGGAAAGGTGGTGCCGTAGGTATCTTGGTACACAATAAACTACACTTTAAAATCAGAAATGATTTCTATGTTGACAGCACCAATTTTGAAACTTGTCACATTTCCATAAAATCTTCCATTGGTGACACTGTGATCAGTGCCATTTACCGGCCCCTAACATGGACCAAAAAGACTTTCTTGTAAACATGACTGCCTTGACAAAAAATGTTTTAGACAACAAAGACAAAAATTGGGTAATAGGAACTGATCACAATATGGATCTACTTAAAAGCAACAGCAACAAGCACACAGGTGAACTAGTAGAACTGCTTATTGATAATGAACTGTATCCTCTAATTACAAGACCAACTAGAATAACGAAAAGTAGTGCTACCCTAATAGACAACATTATAGTTAGTAGAAAATTATACAAAAACAGTAAATGTGCTGTGTTAATAAAGTGACCACCTACCTTGTATTGCAGTCCTTGAGTGAATGTTAACAGGAAAGGGCAAAACCAAATTGATACACACACGTGACATGAAAGGGCGTAACATCCAGAATCTTAAAGCAAAGGTTGGTGACACTGACTGGAATTTCTTATCACAGGACTGTACTGTATCTGAGAAATTTAATATCCTACATTCAAATTTAATCACAAACTTGGATGTGACCTGTCCTGCAAGAATGCGAGTAGTACCTAATAATTATATTAAGAAAGAACCTTGGTTGTTTAAAGGGTTAATAAGGTGTCAACAAAAGCAACAAAAGTTATACAAATCATTCTTAAAGAATTACACTGATGAGAGTGAAAGGCAGTACAAACAATATAGGAGTACACTTCAAAGAATTACTCGAAACCATAAGAAGACTTTTTACATTACGCAATGTGTAGAACATAGAAGTAACATGAAAAAATTATGGTCAATAATTAACGAGGTGTCTGGCAAAGCTAATAACAAAGAGAGCCTGATAGACAGCCTCAAAGTTGAAAATATAATGATCACAAATCCAAAACAAATAAGTAATGAAATGGCCAAATATTTCTCTAGAATTGGTAAAAACCTGGCGAATGATATCCAACCGCCAAACAAAACAATTTATCAATACATAGAAAAGATACAACATAATCCTAGAAGTGTCTTCCTAGAACCCTGTACTGCCACTGAAGTCAAACATATCATCACAAACCTACCTAGTAAAAAAAGCCATGGTTTTGATGGTATTTCAAATGTAACACTGAAAGAGTGCTCAGATGAATTAGCCGAACCACTATGTATTTTGTTTAATGAATCACTACAGAAGGGTGAATTCCCTGAAACCATGAAACATGCAGAAATTGTACCACTCTTCAAAAAAAGCCTAAAAGATTCAACAACAAACTACAGGCCAATCTCTCTGCTAATAACAATTTCAAAAGTCTTGGAAAAAATTGTATATGTGCGATTATATTCATTTCTAAATGTAGATCAAATCTTTGATAGCCAATATGGATTTCGAAGCAATCACAGTTGTAGTGATGCTATAACTGAATTAATCAGCACCATTGCAAAAAATTGGGAACTCAAGAAACACACTCTAGCAGTCTTCATTGACTTATTGAAAGCTTTTCATACCCTCAAACATGATATATTGTACAATAAATTAGAAAAATATGGTATACGTGGTGTCACCCTCAACTGGTTTAAAAGCTACCTGGAGAACCATACATTATCTGTCAGAATAAAAGACAGAGCTACAGGAAACATAGAAGTATCAGATAAATATCCTGTCGAATATGGTAGTCCTCAAGGGTCAATTTTAGGGGCCCTGATATTCCTAATTTTTTGCAATGATTTACATAAGTTTCTAGAGTGGTGTAGATGTATCTTGTTTGCAGACGATATGATTATTTACAGAAGTCATCAAGACTTACGATACTTACAATGGATGGTAAATTAAGACCTTTGCTGCATTCAAGATTGGTTTCAAGCAAATAAGTTAACCATGAATATCGGTAAAACAGTTTGCATATTATTCAAACATGACAATAGACCTGGTAAAATTGAACTAGAAATCAAAGGTGAACAAATACCTCTAGTCCACTGCACTAAATTCCTAGGAGTTTGGATCGATGAAAAACTAAATTGGAATGAGCATTACAACAGACTACTATGTACCCTAAAAAGAAATATAGGTCTATTGCTAAACGCCATGTCCTTCTTAAACACAGCATCATTAAAATCACTTTACTATGCGCAAATTTATAGTCATATACAGTATGG
>JBCAUG010732100.1:0-11928 GCA_038406175.1 Haplosyllis leylae | reverse complement strand
AGTCACCATCCCAGTAACAAACTCCCGAGTAAATTCAGTGTCTGACCAAGTCCTGATGTAACAGTATTAGGAGCAGAAAAACTGTTAGAAGGTCTTTACATTTTGTTGAAGAAAGCTGGAACCCTACTATTTGCCATTAGACTCTTATTATAAATTTTTGCACACATTTTGAAATTAGTAAACAAAAGCCTCTCAAAAAGTGCAATGGAATGAAAATGTGTCTTTACAATTACTCTGCGAACACGAGGGAATTCTCTGTTGACCTTTTCAAAGAATGATACTTTATGTTTCTTTCATATTCTGATTTCTTAGCAAAAATTGCAGCTGAACAGAAATATTATTAATAACTCACCAGTAAATAAACCTATGGCACAGAGGACAAATAATCCGAGTGTCCTCATTGTGCTCCTTCTCCCTCCTCTTCTGCTCCTGCAACTACTGCAGCTTCGTGCACCCCATCCAATATAAACCTAATCTATACCATCTCCATCAATTGCTACCAGCTGAAAGCTTCTTATACGTCCAAAGTGACATTCAATCGACTTAAAGGTTCAATTATGCAAATAGTCCAGTGTTTGCTTTGAACGCAGATCCAGCACAGTAAAATAGTGATAAATGTGTCAGTCTGCCCCAGCAATATGACAACATTGGAGTGAAACTATCGCTTTGTTAAATGAAAACGTGATATTAGTCTACACTTAGTTTTTCGTTATTGAAATTATTTTCTATTAAATAAATTGAATATCTGTGTTAAATTTGTACTCGTTTCTATTTTTCAACAATACGTGGGATTGCAGCGTTGTAATGCTCTTTTCGACGAAAGTTTTAATGTGTAAATTTGATCGGTGTACTTTGGTTCCACGAGACTCTATGATAAAGCTTCAATGCATTTGATTGATGAAATTTAGTAGTTCGTCGTCATTTATAAAACATGACTATACAGTTTACAACTTTATCTTTGGAAACGAAATAGAAACATCTTCAGAGCTTTGATATGTACGAACTGAAGTTTAACAGTTCCAGCAAGTTGGAATATCAACACATTGTGAAATGCACAACGACCATGGTTGTTACATTAGTGATATTTTGTTGGGAATTCTACTAAGCATTTGAACGCAAACTAACCAGGTACAAAATAAAAGCAGGCAAAACACTGAAGAGCTAAAAAATAGATGGAAACCTTCAGTCCCTTCACAACATTCCTGCAAGCGATAGGATCTGGGAAGGAGAAACCTGGTCAACTCAAAGATTAGAGGCCCACTCGAAATGCAGATCGTGACACGGAAATCTTTCTTGACGATCTGCATTCATTTTTAAAGCCAAGAAACTAAAATGGCAAAATCAATAAACACAAGAGTCGTCGTATAGCCTCTTGGCATTGTTTGTCACCACAAATAGTAATAATTTCTTTTTTATTCCTTTTCCTCCAATTTTGGGAAATTAATGCATGAAAGCACAATAGGGCGCCGTACATGAAGTAAATACCTGGGCAAAAATGAGACAAAGACACGAAATACAAAGAAGAAATTAAGCTCTAGATATAATTAACGGAAATCCTATCCTTGCGCTGTACAATGCACTCTTCCTTTTTGTATTCATGTTTTCTCCATATGGAATATTGAGATTTCGTGTCACAAAGTTGGCCAGGATACAAGTGATTTAATGAGCTGCTACAAGGTGCATTGCTTTACTTGTAGGGTGTGTCTTTTAAAGTATTGGGAGTATCAGACTGACAGCACAAATTATTCCTATTGTCTTCATAATAATTTAAACCCTTTAGCCACCTACTAAACGTTCAAGTGACAGTTTACATAATGGAGGGCAAAAATCAAACTGGTTTACTTTCAAGTCGCTAAATATTCGCAATTCAATGGCTGCTTATTGTATGCAATTGATGTCTGAAGTACGTGGGTAACAGTAAATTATTCTAGGTATTTGTGGGCAGTGATCTTCGATCTATTTCTCTGAAAATGCAACATTTCATCAATACTATAAAACAGCTATGACTTCTATTGGGGTAATTTTCCTTGAACCAATACTACACGTGTGCTTGTATATTCGGAAGAAATTCAAAGAATACCATAAGCTTCCAGACGAAGCAAGTTGTACATATTTCCCAAGGTCAAGGTCAGTCGATAAATATCGACAACAGATGAACAAGATTTGATCATATTAAGTAAATTGATTAGCTCGACTGTTGCTTATCGATTTGTCGATCTATGTTATCCAGCATGATGGCGGAGATTGTTTTGTAGTTCAGATTAGACTATTACATATTTTCATCTTGGCTTTGGCTTTGGAAAGCTACACGTTTGTCTATCGAATGGAATTCAATAAGACTAGATGATCATGCTCAGGGGACAGCGACCATCAATTGTACAAGAAATTATCCCAGGGGTTTTGGGTATAGGTGTGGAGGTGGTTGTGGTCGATGGTGTAGGAATGGATGGTCTGTGGTGGTGGTATGAATCTAGGGGGTGGCTGTCTAATTAGTTATCTCATGTTTGGTTTGACATGCAGTCCAATTTTCTTTTCAATGAATAATAGTGCAATGAATTTTTCAAAATAACAAAATTTAGTTTTTGTATGAGCTAATTGCCCTCTGGATTTCATCAAAAGAATATTTCAACCCATATTTGACCAATATGATCTGATGCTCTTAAATTTTGACGAATTGGTAGACATGGCATGTAATAATTTTTAATTGTCCAAAAATGTAAAAGTTTGAACTCTACAAAATGCTTGGAACCCTAAACTAATATCAAATCAAATTGAAGTACGGTTCAATTTTATGAAATGTGCCAAATTATGTAAATATTTGTTTTAATTCCCTGTACTGTGTACCCCTCTCAATGCATCATCATTCTCTGAAATAGGATGTTTTATATTTGAGAGGGTTTCTACTATGTGATGGTGTAAGGTAGATTTATACCATAAACTAGTTGGGTTTCTACAGAGGAAATACTTTATTTACGTAAATCATATCTGAGTCACTAATGTAACAACCCTTTGATATGAGCATGTTATGATGTAATAATGGCTGCCTATGAGGTCTTCTGAAAGACTTTTCATATCAATCAGCCATTAAACCCCACTCCCTTCAACCCTGGGACCCCAAGGTACCCCTAATTTCTCAAAACTATTCCTTTTAGTAGGACAACTGATCATAGAATATTGTTTGCTTGATTAATCTGTCAATTTTGCTCAATTTATTTGCAAATTACACCCAGATCTACTGAAAAAGCTCTGAAGTATGCCCATCTGCCATATTGATGGATGTGTCATTTTCGAGTTGGCCAGATATTATTTTATTTCAGAACAAAAGAATTTTGTCTGTAATTATCAAAATCCTCACCTGGCATATATCAGTCAGTCATTGATTCAACTCTTTTGATTTCAACTGACATCACCATGAGTTACAAACCTATGGTTTTTCTGATTATCACATGTGATGAAATCTATGGATAATAGTCGACTATGGTACTTCCTTATTCTTAAACAAAATTCAGGCCCAACACACTGTGTGACAAAAATAATGAGGACAACTAGACTCAAACTGACATTAATTTTTTTCAGTACCTATTCTTCTGACAAGAAATTCAGAATTCGTAAAGTTGGTACGTTGAAAGTATTGTTGTCCCTTCACTACTATCAGGAGAACCTTTAGCGCGAAGAGCATCCATAGTTGTGACGTACTATGTTCTGATTGGGTAAAAGTTCCATATTTAGGAAAGAATGTATTTGAAATCCCGCAAGCTCTTACACTTATAAAGTTCATTTCGTCCCACGATTTAAAGGACTTTTTCCTGAAATGAACGAATTAAATGAGGGCAATTGCAGAAGAGAGTCTCTACTTTTCCAAACATGCTTGAGAACATAGTAAGTTCAATGGAGCTGTTCTTCGCCCAGAAATAGAAGGGAAATTGCTCCTCAACCTTCCCGGAGGCTTGGATTAAATCAATATTGTTTTCAGAGAGTAGTACAGAAACCAAAGTGTCTTTAGGACAAATCATTGCAGTCTGTATTATTGATAACCAAGGAATGAACATCAAAACTACGACCTGAATGCCCACGGACAGTTCTCGGTTATGTACATAATAATATTAGGCAAGAAATTGATTTGTCAATAGACAAGCAAAGTAATTGGTTCCGTAGTCCATTTTTGGATGAGATACAGCGCTGTGAACTCTCAGATCTATGTTTAGCCTATTCTACGTTGTACTGTGTTGAACATTATGCATTTGATATTTCGCACATCATTTCTACCTCGTTTGAAATGAGGGGTCGTATTTCGCATATATTTGACAGTGTTTTGACAGTGACCTTCCAATATTTGAATTTGGTTGCACAGTGAATAATCGTCTCGCCAGCAAGCAAGAGAGCATCACGAAATCCCCAGGCAAGGGAGTACGCAGTCGAGGTATCCACTCTGGCTTTGGAACCAAGAGAAGACGTCATCATAAGTCTAAGACTAGTGTTGACAAAAAGATTTAGGTCCTCAATCTTTTCACAAAAACGTGATGCCCTCTCGGAAACGTGAACAAAAAAAAATACTGAAATAAATAGCAAGAATCAAACGATAGATCTGGGATAGCTTATTCCATATTCACAAATGAGGAAATGTACTGCTTCAGTTGACACCGTTGAACAACTTTACAGACATAAGTTTAAGGCCAACCTGACGTCTTGACATCTACAAAGTATGTATGATATCAGCTGATAGTTTATCCTCACAGTCTGCAGCACATCTCAATTCTCTTTCACAATATTTCAAACTTTCCTGGAGATATAACGTATAATAGTGTACAGTTTCATACACAGAGGTAGACAATGTTGCTTTCAATAAAATATCCAATTAGTGAGAAATCCTAACTACATAAACTACAACGTGTACATGTCACATCCGAGGACTAATTACAACAGTTTGCTATCTGATACTTACCTGTTATTTCAAAATGAACGGAGGAGAGTTATCTCCTAAGAGAGGAACGAACCATTTTTAGGCATCATGTGCCCTATGGATTCACTTGATGTAAAAGTGACGATGTGTACAAATGGAAAGTAGATCTAAATATCCCACACAAGCACATTGAAAAGCACCAAAGGCAATATGGATCTGAGAAATATTCTTAAATATATGGTACATTCAAGACACACAAAATTGAGGTCGAAGTAGTTTCATCTTTTTGCAAGGTTTACTCCACTTCTTATTGGTGAATTTTGAAATGCAATAGTAATTAATTACTGATGGATCAATTATTTATTAACGTTTGAGGTGTACTTTACAAATACTATTCCTGATATTTTGTCAATCAATAATATAGAAAGAAATCTACCTTTTTCTTTGTCTTTGTCATCATTACCTCACTGTCTTAACAACGAGGAGACATTTGCGTGTTGGAAAAACACGGTAATTTGATTTATTCGTATCAACACATAAAGCAACTAATAAGAAACTCTTTCCCCGGGCATGATTTATATGGGATACTTATTGGACAAATAAAAGCTTTCAGGCTAATTCCCCACAGACGCCAATCTCCCTTCCAATGTAACACTATCTAATTTGCCACGTTGGTGGCATTATATTACCCTATTGTCTTCAATCGCTATTTTGTTCTGGCTTTAATGTCAGCTTCCATAGAATATTACCTGCAATTGGAAAACGATTATATACACGACGTGGTAATTTGTTCATTACTTAGTACGCATTGATTCCAATGTAACTTTTGTCTCCTCTGTCACGAAGAACGCAAGTTCATGGTGATTTTTCTAAACTTAGTAATTTACAGAGTTATTGTTCATTGCAAAGGCATAGTTATTGTGATCTGGTATGTACATCTTGTGAAACAACAGGGTCATATTATACCGGGATAGACATGCTTTGGTTTGCTTGCGATATGAGCTGGATAATTGACCAACCCCCACCTCAGAAATCAAACTTTTCATGCACAATTTGACCTTCAGATTTGACTGTGAAAATTTTTCACATGCAACTTGGACTACAAATTCGACCGGGACAGCCCCCTTTTCCCAATGAAAACTGCTCATGTATTACTACTGCAATGCCATCTTGAACCCTAGTTTTAGGGTGCTTCGTTGAAGTATTAGTACAAGTAATATGTCGAGTACAGCTTGGCCCGAATATGTGTGCGTTTCAAACGCCAGAAAAGAAAATCGATTCATCAAATTAGATTATTCTGACAGATAAACATGCTTACCAGGAACGGGCATGGGAGCTAAAAGGCAGTAAAAGGTTTTACTCTTATCCCTGACAACTCGTGTCATTGTCATTAGTACCTTCAACCTATCACGTTAGATGATGAACTCCCTCTTCAAGTTGAACACATTACGCTGTTATATCATGTATTAACTTCACAGTTTACTTACTTTTTATTCTCTCTGTCTTTTAGATCTACTGTTTATTAGACAGATTGCTGCAAGATTGTTCGTACAATGGTTGAAATCTATTGACTGTGAATTTTGGTGACTTCTCTTGGACTGCTACGGATTTGACTGGTGAAGTTCATTGATTCGACTGATGTGAAGGTCTTGAGTCGAAGAAAAAAGATCTTTCAAAATACATTGTTTTATTTATTTTCATGTTTGTATCTAGACACTAAACGGGCTGAATTACTGCACAAACTCAACCAATGGCGGTGGTGGGTCGTGAAGCGAAAGAAAAAGATACTAACCATGGATTGGAGGCCCAACGATGGGTAATCTAAATGAAAAACTTTGGATCTGCTTTTGAAAGTCGTCGCTACGATGGGTAACCTCCAGTAGAGGTCAATCCTTCCCTGATATAAATGTCTTGCACTCTCGTTCAGTGAGTGAAGCCTAGGCTCACTCGTGCAGGGCCAGTGGTCTGGTAGGGGGGGGCAGCATTCTGTTGATCCTATAAGGCAGTTTTGCTGGTGGAACAGTGGTGTTAGATAATAAACCCTAGACCAGCACACATCTGCCAGCTTTAGCACAAAGAAAATAGAGTCAATGTAGTTATAATAACATACCCCAATGGAGAGCCTTGCTTACCCAGCAGAGATGTCACTTAGAGCACCATAAGCTCAGCAGCTTAATGTCAGCAGGAGCCTCACACAGCTTGGGAGTGGATCCTGAACTGAACAAACCTTGGTCAAAAGTGGTTGAATTCCCCCAAAAGGCACAAAACTTGGGTTACATATGCTGATGGTTCTTATATCACTGATGAGGGAGGCATTCTATGCTGATGTTACATTCAGTGGTGCCTCCATGTAGGTTAGGGATAGGTCAGAGCTTTCCCATGCCAAGGCACAATTCAGCTCTGGCTTCCTGTGCCTCCTGGAAGGTGATTGAGTTATGGTTACTAAAGATAGCACTGGATCCTGGAGACAGGCTCAGCTAGTCCTAGGATTCCACTTAGGAATGTGGTGACAGAAAATTTTGAATTTTACGTGTACAGATAGGTTTACGGTGGCTCCATATGGCGTAAAGACTCCCATTAGATTTATTCTGTCACATTTTAAACTTCAATCCAAACTGATCAAATTGAAAGAGGGAAAATAAAAAATATTTGGTTACTTTGGTTATTTTTAAGTCAAAGTGGTACTTTGTCATCTGTCTTTCCAACTCATTTCACGCGTATTTATGGTCTCGACGGTAAAATCTTACGATGCAGGGTTCCTGATGTAGCAGCTAAATTTTCAGCCCTTATAGTTTGACTCAACGGGATTAGTGATTGGGCTTCTTGATTTTTTGAGGAGTTAATCTCGTCTTAGCATTTTCCTCTCAAAAATGAAGTATTCGTATCCAAAGCTATTTTTAGGAAAAAAGCCGTTCAGATGTTTTCACAAGAAGAAATATTACTTAAGAGATTTTACCGAACCAAATTAGAACGTAGGGATTTGCAATGTTATTCAGTACACATGCCTAAACACTGTTCAAGTAAATATTTAATAAAAGAAGCTCTTCTGTAGCCACACCACTGCTTCATTAACACAGATATTTTAGGCAAACATTCCCTAAGTGTAGTTCAACTAATGCATTGTTCAAAAAGGCATCATTCTGTAAAACCATATATTATTAAACATTCCGTCTGGAAACTTACTGGTAAGGATTGCATTATATGGTAGATTATTGCTTTAAAATGTGTTAAATATTTTATGTCCCATGGAAAAAAGTGATGGAATTTGTGCTGAAAGCTTCTGTAAAATGTTACGCTAAACACATCCTAAAATGAACGACATCGTCCGAGGAACAGCAAAGAATTCCTCATATATGGTGGCTCGTAGAGGTACCTTATTGATGGAATTGAGGTTGCTTCGTGATTTTTTGGGGAATTTTTTCCACGTCAGGTGAAAGATATTATTTTCATATCGAGGGGAGCATACAAGATTCATGCAAGGTGAGATGTTTGCTCCCTCATGTGAGGGTGCATGCAGGTTGACTTTTGGTGTCATAGTGGGGAGCACACAAGATGGGGGTCCACATGAGGTGAGAATGGGCACACAAGGTAAGAAATGGCCACACAAGGTGAGAATGGCCATGTGAGGTGAGAATGGCCACAAGGTGAGATATTATCATACAAGATGAGAAATGGCTACACAAGGTGAAAATGCCCACACAAGGTAAGAATGGCCACTCAAGGTGAAAATGCCCACACAAGGTGAGAATGGCCATATGAGGTGAGAAATAGCCACATGAAGTAAAAATGTCCAGTCAAGGTGAGAATGGCCACACAAGATGACAAATGGCCACACAACTTGAAAATGCCCATGCCAGGTGAGAATGGCCATGAGAAATGGCCACACATGTTGAAAATGTCCACACAAGGTGAGAATGGCCACACTAGGTGAGAAATGGCCATGTGAGGTGAGAAATGGCCATGTGAGGTGAGAAATGGCCAATGCAAGGTGAAAATCCCCATGTGAGGTGAGAATGGTCACACGAGGTGAGAAATGGCCACACGAGCCACCTAGTGAAATTCTTCACTCCTTGATATTTATCCTATTGATCTATCTCCTTGGCTAAAAGAACAATACTTCAAATTGAAACGTCTGCTACGTACGGATGGATGGGTTGTGAACAACCATTCCCAATAATTCGTATACATTTTACAACTGTCAAAATGTTGCACCCCAAACTGACACTCCTGATCGTACATCATCACGGTATCTGATTGTGGAAGATTTGAAGTAATTGTGGCTGAAATATGGAAATGACATCCAGGAAATAAGGGGACCTCCTTTGTGGCTTTTACCAGATTTGCTATTTCGTAGTTTTGCAGTGGGTAATTACGCAGCTGCAGGTCTTGGTATTGAGCAAAATACATGTCATACTTTGTATTTCAATGGAATCCATGGTAAAAAAATGGTGATCATTGATTCAACGTGCAAAATTCGTTTCTGGCTGCTGAAGACTAAATAAAGGAAGACATAAAAATTCCTGTCATAAGAGAACTATGGTAAAACTGGGTGATTTATTCTCTAATGCAAAATGGTCTCCTGAATATGACCATTCTTTCAAACTTTCAAAAAAACATCATTCAGTTTGTCACTGTGGCGTTTCGTAACGAAAATAACAGAAAGCCCATTTAATTAGATTTACATTAAACCTTAAGGGAGGAAAATTTCATTATGTAATTTTCATGGCAATGGAATGTGCTGAATTATTAACTTCGATTCCACTGCAAAATCAGTAAAAGTATTACAACATTGACTTCTGACCAAATCCAAAGTGCCAGAATTAATTATTGCTTCTGTACCTGAGTAATGACAAGTTTAATATCCTCTCATCCTCATTTTTCTATTGTCACTTATAACTATAATTCTGTTTAAAATAGGAAAACGTCCACACAGAATCAATATACCCTCCGTCACAAACAGGCCTGAGTAACCTTAGTTGCTTTTAGAACTCCTAGTGACCTTCTGCCTGTCATTGATGTCAATAAATGAAGCAGGTGATCTAATTAATTAACGTTGCCCAAGGGCCTGTGACACACACACACACAATTAAATACTAACCATTTGTTTACCTTGTATAAATTTACATCCGTGTAATTTTATACTGTTGTGCCCAACACAGTTTTATTGCAAGTACATGATGGACACGGATAAAAATTCTCTCAGCCAAGAGTTATCTACTATCATTGTGACAATGAAGTGCCAAATTTCCAAAGTACAAACTACTGCAACGTTAAAAAAGGCAGATTCCTCTCCAGATGAATTCGTGATAATTTCTACAAATCAGCAACAATTAAATATTTCTTACAACTTTTAATTAATATGTTACACGCTGTGTATCGTTAATGACAGAAATATGAGACGTCAGTTAATTATTACAATCCACTATTATTTTTCTATTCAGCAGTACTCTCTAACTGTTGATAGATCAATAGATTCCCACAGTGCCAGTGTTTCTCGTGAAGAATATTGCACTCAGAAATGGAAATATATATAAACCCTTTCAATTAGTAAAACTTTCACCACCACAGATTGACCAAGGTAAAATGTGTTTGATTGTAGCGTATCCCGTTTTCACCTAAAGACATTGAGACATTTTCAATTTACAACAACAGTAAAAATTCGGCAACCCTCACAGCAGTGAGAACCTGGAACCATTGATTTTCTCTTCACGAGAAATGGTATCATCGCTCTCGGAAGCGTTCTTTACTATGTGTAACTGCAGTGAAGAGCTCTACATACATAAACCATGGCGTTAAGAGGACGTTTATCCTTGAGGCACAGTGTGTCCAACATTAATGATTTTAATCCGACCAGGTACATGTCTATGCAGCCTGTGTCAACAGTTCACATTGAACCTGATCCATGATGCTATGAATGTGTTTGCTAAGTGCAGGCAAATATCCTAATGGATCCATGTGATTTTCTGACTCAGTTGACACGTTTTGTAAAAAGTATTCCATTAGAGACCCACTTCATACTGTAGACTGTAATTGGTAAACAAAGAGAAGCCGGCTTAACTCCCAGTCTGTTAACGTCAAGGTTACAGTCCATAAAGAAAGGAAAGTCCTATGTTTTGGAAATAAATCGCCAATCATGTTTTCGAGTTGTTTTCGTAATACACAAAGTTGACACTGTTGGTATCTTTGCATAGAAACTAGAAATAGTTACTACTCACATCGATTCTAATTAAAGTAGCTTTGACAAATTATATTTGCACAGGAATTGATTTGGTTGACAATTTTTGAATTACAGTGTATTTTCATTTGCAGGTAATTGGCAGGTACATAGCCAAATGTACCACTACTGGTGGTATATGGACAATCCATGTACCACAAGTAGAACTGTCAATCAAATTTAGGTTATGCCTGCAAAATAGGGTTTCCTAAAGTTGATGAAGTTTATGAAGACAAAGAATTTCTGCTTCTAATCCACTATTTATTCTGGGTATGTACATGTAAGGGTTCCTACTCTAACCAGATCCTATGAGAGACTGAAGAGCTGCAGCCACTGGCTACCAGCAGGCAGGAGGAAGGAATGTAGAATTAAGTTTTTGAATTTGGGATCAGTCTAAATTACAGTGTACCAGACTGAAAGATAGAAGATAAATTTCTACCGAAACCGGAGCATCCTCCCTTTTTAGAATTTTGACCTAACCACTTCTGCAACCTACTGAAACAGAAAAGAGGTTTGAAATGCAATCTCTTCAGCATAGAATTATGCTAAGCCCTATGCTAACGAAATGTTCATTTTCTCCTAGTCCCATCCTAGTCGCCTTGGTGCAACGCCCTTGTTGACTCTTGCAGAGATCCTTGGTCCGGGTGTCGGTGTGCAAGGTACAGGTGTTCCCCTGGCAGAAGTAGGTTTCTGCAGGACGGTGGATTCAGTGGGTATGGCATCCACTGGGGTGCGTACTGTGGCAGGGCCACTGGCGCTAACTTCAGGAGAAAAAGGTTGTAAGTGAACTGGGTCACTTGCTGCTACTTGTCCC
>JBCAUG010732089.1:0-11929 GCA_038406175.1 Haplosyllis leylae | reverse complement strand
AACACAAAGAAGTAGTTACACGGATAGGGAGAAATTGCCTTATGACCGTTATAGGACCCGGTTCATAAGATAACACTATGATGCAAAATTAACTGATCAATATTTAAACATGAAAACTTTTTTACTAATTAGATTTCTTACTTGCAGATGCAAACAAAACTATCCCTTAGAACTGGTACTGATTAAAGTAACATAATATATTAGTTGCTTGTATATTGGCTGGCTGTTAAATAAAAGATTACATGTAATTAAGTTGTCACATCTGTATATTACAACTTTGCATGCAAGACACTTGAGTCAAAGATGGTGAGCATTATGTTGATAAAAGAAGATGATTTAGTTCATGTTGAAAGTGATTAAGTTAACTAATAAGACAAGGTAGATGCCTTAAATCCACATTGGAGATAACACTTTTATGCACTTAATTAATATTTAGGCAAACTGAGAGAAAAAGGCCTGATTCATTAAATTGATATTAGACAATATAACATCTTCACATCATTCTGCATCATTAGAAAATGAAAATAATGCACGTAAAATAATTTAAAGATTTATCTTCTCAGTTTACAAGGAGCAGCCAACGAGATGAATGTTTTAATAGCATGGTGAAAATAGCCCACTGGTCCGTCTTTTTATGAGAAAGTAAGATTTATTTCCTGGACGAAGTTGCATATAACATTATGTAGTAATTATAGGTCATTGGTGTGCAAAAACTGAGATTAAAATGTTACGATAATTGTTCATTGCTTATGCAAAGAAAACAAATAGCAAAAACCAGGTTATTGTGTAAATAATAAATTTTAGCTGGCATCAATTTTGCGCCCTTTCTGACTATTCAAAATCCCCCAGACATTTTCTGGTATTCGCCGCTACTGATATTTTAAGTGTTATATTATTACTGAAGTTAGTATCAATAAAATACGACTACGAATGACAACGTGAGTATTTGCGGTTGAATAAACGGGTCTTGGTTAAAAATAGTTAAACGTAAACCTGACCGATGATCTTTATGGCTCCTTCAGATCTACAGCCCCGTTCACACTGCCGGCCTGCGATCGCGGTCTTTTAACATTTCTGGGGGCACATAAGTCCTTTTTGTGGGACCACTGATACCTCTGATTAGGACTTCTAGTGACGTCTGCCCTGGGTTTCAAAGCCAGGTTGAATCGCTGGCTTGTGTGCTTTATCGTCTACCTGCAGTGGATTCCTCGGATTCATCTCTGGTGCTGCACCTGCTGGCCTCTTGGCGGCTAGCATGACAGCGGAGCGCTTTTAATCGACGTATTTGCAAATCAGAGCAATATCTTGGGTACGGCCCATACCCCTTATCACGAAAACAATTGGGAATCACAAACAATGGGAAACTGTGAACATAACCTGAAATATAATTGACCGCTGCTCACTATATCTGGTAATGCTTTTGTCACAGAATTAAGTGAATGTCACTTACGAAAAGCTCCGTTAAGGCCGAATTAGGAACCAGTCTTCTTGTTACTGCGTTACTAATTCAGTCGCAATCGCAAGCGTTTTGTGTTTAGTATGAGCATGCCTAACCGATAAACGGTGAGTAAACCAAACATGTGACATTTCGCTATCTTTTTATTGTCGTCTCTCTTAAGAATCCTTAAATGTTAACAATCTTCAAGTACATGTCAGTAAAGCTCTTCACTACACTTGAATTAAGTTCTAAGTGTGTGTATAACTTAGATATAATGTTATGCACGCAAACACTTTGTCAACCTCGTTTTAGTAGGAAACTTAAAGTGAAAGATGGTAGTCTAAACATCAGTTGTGAACAGTTTTCTATCCTATGGACGAATATAAGGAAATTTTAATGTGCCAAAATGAATTGAAACTTACATCAATGCAACATTGATAAATACTTTGGCACACGGATGTTTCTTGGTCTTTTCTTTTGGTAACTTTTGAAAACCCACAAAACTGTTTCTTAAACTAAACTTCGCAGATTCAGAAGAAGATTGTGAAAATGGTTTAGAATTTTCTAAAAAAAATTGGCATACTTTGATGAAATATTGCGTGGTGAAAGATGTTTCTATTTCTAGTTGCATGACAAAACTGTCTGTACAACCTTAACCTTGTCTGACAATGTGATGAGACAGAGCATCAACAAATGATAACTAGGATAAAGAATAATAGCTATCATGTGACATCTTCTTTTCATGGAAATCATTATCCCCATAATATCCATAATAAGAGGTAATCAGCTAGTTCTCCTATATTCTGATGTTTCATACAGCTACATTGAACAACCCTTATCCTAGTTCTTTTTCTTTATTGAGAGATATGCATTGCAGCATTAATAACACCACCATATGGGCCAGATTTGGCAATCTTTTTAGGCAGGGATTTTTAATTAATTAATAATATTCACACTTGAGATAGCAATGAAGGGAATGTTTTAGTCTGTAATGATGCAATTAATGATTGTCTTATCATCAAGCGAGCCTAAAACCAAGCGCAGCTGACATCATTGATTTACCCCAAGTAGAGTGACATTTGCACAAAGATGCTGAGAATGGGTCACTGCTTATCAGCCATATGTTACAGCAAATGAGAAGGAAGGAAAAGTCCCTTGCGCTAATTGGATGACTTTCCTAATTAGGCAAAGATATGATTGATAATGTTAATTAAGTGTATTTGCCTAAGGGCTCATTAATATTATGAATTTTTACAAAGTGCTCCTTTCATTAATTTTGGATGGTGAAATTTGATATTATCGCTCAGAAGAGAATTCAGAGGATCACCATGGCTATATTTGTGCATGTTTTAGTCGTATTTTCTCTTCCTCTTTGGTACCATTGTCATTATCTATATTTTAAGAGTTTGTCAACTTGTTATTTCAGTTAATCATGTTTATGTCTTTGTACACATGAAAAAAGAAAAAAGAGATTTTGTGACAGAACAATTGAACAATGGGAGGCAAATGGCCTTTTTAAAATGTAGAATTCTACAAGTATCATTTGACTGGTAGAGTCTTCTTTGGTGTAACTTCTTTAATTTTTTTATCAATTATTGTGACAATGTAATTGTTTAGATAATTTGCCTGACTTTAATGCGTGAACTTTTGATGAACAGAATGAAGGAGTGAAGAGGTTAAAACGACTGTCACTCAATTAAAGTAATTCTGTCCCGTACCTATTGTTGAGAACCGTCAATTAATGAGATATTTTGTGGTTTTTATTACGTGTCACCTGCTGTAAACACGGGGTATATTCAAACGGAACTCATGACTTGTTGTCTCGGCAGAAAACATAAAAATTTAGTACTTCTTTGGAATATAATCAATTCCTATGTCTATGTTTCAGTGGACACTGACACAATTAACAAATCTGGAAGATATTTTACTTATAGAGTCTGTGATTTGGAAAATATAGTGACAAAACTGTAAAATGGCAACTTTAGGTCATACAATTTTGGTTATTTCACTATATTTTCTAAAATATGGAAATTTACATACTAAATTTCCTTCTGAATTTTCATTGTCTCATAATCCACTGAAACTTAGAAATAGGAATTGAATATTTTCTTGAAAAAGTACTGAATTTTACATTTTCTGCTGAGACAACAAGTCATGAGTTCCGTTTGAATATAACCCGTGGTAAAACACACGAAATCCAACAAAAAAACACGAAATCCGAGGTGACAGCAGTACATTAAATAAGTACAATTAAACCGAATTTAATACCCGTCAACAAATTGGAACACAGAGAATAGTGGACTTAATTAATATCATTGAATGAAGCACAGTAAGGTTCCCAGTATGGTTGCTATGCTCTATGACCTTTGCTTGTCTCTATTACTGTCATACGGTCGGCAAGCACAGATGGTATCCATGACAGCAATGCTTATCACCGAGTAACACAATGACTATATATTTTACCTAAATAGGCTTATCTGTCAAACAACCTGTCCAATAAAAGAATTCTTGCCTTTTAAAAGATTGCATATCTTACTTCTGTGATAGTTTTCTTATCTTCAAATATGACTGTATCCAAAATATGTGGGAAAATGTTCCCATCGATGGGAACCATCATTAAAATGAAAATTAATATCTTGAGTTCCAAATACCTTTAAGGTCACACACACATCTATCATTCTGTATTTGATTTGATAATTTAGTTTTTGAACTGAAATGACTTCATTTCAGATAAATTCACAAATCACATATATGTACTTTATCATTAAAATTGCTACCGCAGAACATGAATATTGATGTTATCAGTATTCGCAAAAGGACCATTCAACACACTTGAACATGGGCTTCTCTGTGTTATCTCTTCTCACTACTGTGTAATAAAATTTTATTTATTACAATGCAATTTTCCAAACCTTGAACCTATGTTCGCAACCGTTGACTTCAACCATTGTGGGTTTTTTCTTTATGTTGTAATGGTGAGTGTTTTGTTTTCATCTGGATCAGTGTTTTGTCTGAAGGTGTGGATTGTGTAATTGTGTCTCTGTCTACAAATCTCCCTCAATGATGGCTCGTTTAAAACCAGCTTAGTCATTGAATGAGGGGGCACGGAAGATTTGGGGATTTTGTTCTGGCTGTTTTATAATAATCAGGTGGTTGCCAATCAGCAGATATATTTTTCAGTAACATTATTTTACGTGCTTTTGTGCCAGAATGTGAACATTCAATAGTGTTTTACCTATTTTGTATTAGATTCATTTAATCAGCTGAATTCAGTAAAACTGGTCTGTAGATATTTAAAGCTGTTTTGTGTCTCTCACGTACTGTCAATCCATTGTAATGGTTATCATGCCTGGCTGCTGATCACTAGGTTGGGGGTTCAAACCTCATAAAAGTCTTTTCATCAGTTTGAATGTACCAACCAGTTCTATTGATACACACATTTCTATTTGAAATTTCTGTCTGTATATTTGATTTCAATCCCATGTAATAGTCTAAAATCTACGAATGATGAATTGCAATGAAATAATGGAGACATTTCAAAGTTAAGTTTGATTCTAACGGCGTGTTCACACTGCACGGAACCGGGACAGGGACAGGAACCGGGAAAAAATGGGTTTGTATATATTATATAGAACTGTTCATACTGCAGCAGGACCTGAAATGGGGCCAGAGCCATTGTCTCCTATTGTGCCAGTTCCGTTCTCTGTCCCTGGCCCGGTCCCGGTTCCGTGCAGTGTGAACGCGCCATTAAATGCATCTGAAAAATGTCTCTAAATACTAAAGATATAATTGTGTGTGTCCCATGTAGAATGGATATACTTCATACATGTTGCACTGCATGGACTGTCCTGTTTACATGACAAATTAAATGGGGCTACCATAGGGGCTTTTCCCAAAAGAAATGGGGCTTCTGGGGGATTTTTGCAATAGACAAAGATCTGTCAAAATGATGACTGAAAGGAAGTAAAGGTTTCGACTAGTCCAAACTATAATGCGAAGAAGCACAAACGGATTTTATGTATTATGCACTAAATGAAATATCCATGTAACGTCTAAGAGTCTTCCTGTTTTTTAGCCTCTATCTAACTGCTTGTGGCTTCCAAAGCAAAAAACACGAGTGAAGCCCACTTAACCTTTTATCACAAGTGAATCTACTTCGAAATCTTTCTGAACCTAGAAAGCTGCCCTGGTGCCTCGTGGGCAAGTATACTCAGGTCTAATCGCGATGTTCTGTACCAATCCGTGTTCAAAAACAGGATTACAGATGAACTTGACTTTATATTTTGAAAAATCCTTCTTTGATTTATTTTATTTTGGTGATAAGATATGAGTAAGTAAATGAAGACTAAATTAATTCAAGAACAAGAAAGTCCTCCTGCGTGAACACAAGAGGCATACCGCCCGCCGCGTAGCAAATGCTCCGGGGGGTACCCAGGTTGAGTACCCCTCCCCCAGTTGAGTACTTCGCCCTGCCTGAGTTCTCCCCCTCCCTCCCCCAGTTGAGTACCTCCCCCTGGACAGACCACCTGGCTATGTTGAAGAGCTGAGTACCCCCCTCCCCACCCCTGTGGATGGACTCACGCCTGTGAAAAAATTACCTTCCCGTCGTACTACGTACGCGGGAGGTAAAAATTCAAATCACAATCTCCTTGTACTCAGAAAATCCACACTTTTCCCAAAATCTTCAGCATGAGCACCTTCATGTTCTCTCCTGTTTTGAAAATGCCGTCTTTTGTTTACAATGACTTAATTAGCCTTGATTTTAACATTTGACTGTGTCACATTGCGCCTCGTGATTGATAACAATCTGTTTTCTTTAGTTCCATTCTGCTTCAAAAATCAGCAGATCATCCGGACATTAAGTTCAACGTCATTTTAGGCAAACTTAATTTTCATTTTGAAAAGGGTAATCTGAAGATAAAAAGTATAATTTGATAAATATTCATATCAATTTTCATAAACTAATTAATTTACAACAATAGTGATATGCGTTGTTATGCATTTGCCTCGGAGCATGTCACTGATGCAGTTTAGGAAACGCATTGTTAAACTCCTTTGTCACGAAACGAAAAGCTTACTTCATCTCACGTTCAATCTATGCCAGGTTTTTGGCTGAATTTGAGATTAATATGCTGTACAATTCCAAGTCATTTATCATTAATAGTAACGTTAGGCCTGTGGGTCATTTGACAACAGATATTAAATTAATTTCTTCCATTTCGAGTTACTTTTTACTTGTCAAATAAAAATTTTAACTGTTGGCAAAATTGATTTCTCTCATATTAATTCTCCTTTTTGTAGGGAAATTTAATTTTATAAAAACATAAGTGATCTAGTATGTTTCAGAAAAGTTTGTCGAAAAACTTTTCAGGGATAATCTGCCTTTGACTTCACTTTTTTAATACTTTGCTGTTTAACTTCAAACTAACTGTTTTAGGAAAATCGAAGTTCTTTAACATTAAGAACACCCACATATTACTTGTTTTCATCGACTACGCTAAGTAAATTATCAACTCAATATTTAAGGCTCCATATTTACTCAGAAATCCACTTTTTCACGGTATTGTACATCGCTAAGAAATGGGTGGAAGTCAAGTTACTGCGAATTTTTAAAATTGCGATCCAAGTAGTTCTCCCAGCAGCCTAAATCTGATTTCATTTTTGTAGACTCTTAGCAGGATTTATATTACTCACGCGGTTGTGTTCGAAATGATTCATCTCAATGACAAGTTCAGGTTTAAGGGAAGACATATCTTTTTTGTCATATTTGGCCGAATCTTGTAAAATAAAGTCCGTTTGACATTTTAAAGTGACCTTTTACACAAGACTTCTGCCGATCTAAGTTCACAATTTATTTTCCAGAACATAACCTTCCGAAGTAGAAAGGTTAATTCAGAAAGACATACTGCCGTGGTGATATGGAGAAAAATCTTCCTGGGAACTCACCCAAACTTTTTTGGTCGTAATAACAAAAAATCTTCTGACTGTGCTTTGGCGAGAATCGCACGTCCCAATTTTGCACATCAGGACAAAGAGGACTCATGTCAACCAATTTATTTTGGTCCTTAAAACCCTAATGCAGTAAACGTACTTTTTATCATACGTGACACTGAGTTAAGGCCCGTTTACACCAA
Organism: Haplosyllis leylae; assembly: GCA_038406175.1. Classification (NCBI taxonomy): domain Eukaryota; kingdom Metazoa; phylum Annelida; class Polychaeta; order Phyllodocida; family Syllidae; genus Haplosyllis; species Haplosyllis leylae. The sequence goes on along the minus strand of JBCAUG010732089.1, from coordinate 4,357 downwards.
GCGTCAGCGTCAACGCAGAGTCAATGCTGCGATGACGCTTGCGACACAGCTCTCACTGAAAATTAATGGAAACAAAAACAGTCTCTCCAGAATGGGTTTGCAACCCATTTTGCAGCGACTCCATTTTGTCGCAAGCAACATGGCAGCGTTGACCCTGCATTGACGCTAACGCTTGGTATATGAATATGAATTTGGTCAGTCAATTTCAAAAAGCCCCACGGCATACTAACTTCTTTACAGTAAATCAAAGTTATTCGTGTGTGAAAAGTCTGTTTTGAGACAGAAACACGTTCTTTACCGACCACGTACATAGGTACGAAGGGGGGGGGGAGTGTAATGTTTTCAAATGTGTCTGTCCTTTGGTTCACAAGAGATATAAAGGGCACATTCTGTCCAGGTTCTGTCTTGGTAGGCTTTTTCTGGGGTGGTGGGGGTGGAGTTTGGTCAAGGTACCCACCCCCTTCCCCCGGCAAGACAAGACATAGCCAGGGTCAGGGGGAGGGGAGGGGGATGGTGGGTCACCTCGTCAGGGTACCGTCATTTCCCTCCCCAACCCCTTGCACCCCACCTAGGTCTGGTTTAGCGTGTTAAGGATGGGGGAACTGGTCGGTATTGCTTCGTAATGTTAGTGTTAGGCTGTCTTGTTGCAAATATCTAGTGATAAACCGACACCAGTAAAATTCCTCTTTTGTGTTAAAACGAGATTACCAAACACTACACACACAGGACACCGTGAGGTAATTAAATGATCAATATTTAAACATCTCATAGCTCTTCTTTAATTAATTTTTTTGCAAGTTTGAAATTAGCTTTGCAGCCTCTCTCTGTGTGTGCAATGAACAGACTAAATAACAAAGAGAAGTAGTGTGTGGGAGAACCAACACACAGAATCAATACAATTATATCACGTCGTGTTTACATATTTTGTTCTTATCTATTATGTAGAAGGATTTATTATATATCCATATCATTATGAAGCAAATTTTTCTGTCCTCCTGGTTGTTTGTTGTCTGGTATTAAATCCAGGATGCATCTTAGTGCTCACCTGTTTATGAGTTTTCCTAATATTCTTCCTTTGACTGCTTATTTACTGAGTCAGATCAAAAACCAAAAGATGAATTAAAAATCTCCACCATGATGACCAATTAAGTTTTTCCTCGATGGAAAAGAAATTCGGTGAATTCAACGACTTCAGGGAATCTGCGAAATCACTGGATAATGAATTGGGATTAATTTAAAGATCCTCTCCATTGCTGTGTCTTTCTGGGGCTGTGGTACATGTAGCATGCTGGTATCTTACACAAGAGATAGCGGATTCGAATACTTCTTCTTTTACAATGATGTTCTACAAAAATTCGGTAGACTCTTTAGAATAACTCAACCGTGCATTTGTACTGATATTTTGCAATTAAAATCTGGCGGAAAGCCTTGCTTCTCAAATTCAGACTCGAAGAAATAGTGTGACTTTTTGAAATTTCTATTATTTCAAGTTTTGAAATGTAAGTTAAAAATCTGTATAACCGACATTTAGTTAATTTTTAATTCATTACATAAATAAATGTAAATCTGCATAATCCGTCTGATTACCACAAATCTAATTATTTATTATTTTTCGTCCACTATTTCGTGACTGTGATTTTTCTTGAGGCATAATGATCTGCTTTCAAAATCCAAATTAACTTTCTTTATTTCGTAACCTCATATTTGTAGATTTTTCTATTTCATTTACTGTTTTGTGAATATTTTTCAAAGAAGCGTAATATTTCTCGGATGAGTATTAATTTTGATTTTTTCCCCGAATACGAAGCTACAACTGTAATGATATTTCAATATCTGCATATTTTTGTGCAACATTAGGCTTGTAACTGAAGCTAACTTTTAAATTAAACTTATTCATCGCGTTATTTTACAACTATCCAACTTGAATGAGTGGATAGATCGATCTTGGAAATAATTTTCATTCTCTTTTCAGTCAACTTTATGACTATAAATCGCATAATAAATTATATCTGTTGAATAAGGTGAAATCCAGTTAAACCCCTTAAGGCTCAATTACATCAAAACAAAGCGAAAGCAAAGGCGAAATTCATGTTCGTTTTTATTACGTTTGCCTCTCTTTGTGTGTCTGGCGCCATTGAACATAGGTCGGATTCAAATCAAGATTCTGACTACATTGCCATTTTTTTTTCTTGGATTTCTAGTTTCCAAAGACAACATTTACAAATCTATAATGTGCAATCAGTGAGGAATTACTATTTCTATCCAACTCAAGATTAGAATATAAATTGTGTTTATGAGATATCTCAAACATTAAAGAATGTAGGAAGAACTTTAAAATGGCAATGTGTTAGGTATACTTATTTATTGTATTTTATGATCTTGATTTAAATCTTTAGTTGGAGAGAAATAATAATTCCCCAGTGATTGCATATTTTAGATTTGTAAAAGTTGTCTTTGGAAACTAGAAATCCAAGAAAGAAAAATGGCAATGTAGTCAGAACCTTGCTTTGAATCCGATCTGTGTTGAATCTCGAATCGCTTTCGGTATATGTGGATGGGGCCTTGTGAGTGGTGTAACTTAAATAACAGATGGTCAATGTTGATTTCACAGATGGGTTCACTTCTGTGGGTTCCTGATGATAAATGGGTTTCCATCAATAATAACACATAATGCATACTCCTACATGTATCTGCCTTATCTCTCTTAAACACCATTCATCAATACCTTTACATTGCTTTATCTCCTATGTAACATACACAGAAAATTTAACTTATTTTCTTGCTTTTCGTACTAACATCTACAAGAAACACAGTTATCTAGGAAAAACCCAAGTTCAAGTGCTGTGTACAACAGCGACCTTATGGTACTTCAAGACTCAAGAGAACTTCATTAAAGTACCTACATGTACATGTATGTAGTGTTAATTTATTACTGACATTTACTAGATTTTTCACTCAATTTAATAGTTTAATTGTACCAAAGTACATGTAGAAAGTTTCACAACTCTGCACAGTAGCTACTGGTCCTATTAGTGTAATTGAAGTAATAAAATGTAGTTAGTCTTCGCTTCACCCTTTACGGGAATGGTACCTTCTCATGTTATTGACGCTTGAAATGGGTCTGGTAGGCATTTCAAGTGTCACTGTAAGCGTCACTGTCTGAGCATTTCAAAATCAATCACTGTATTCCTTCCAAATTCGCCAGCATCGGCGTTGACGCTTGAAATGAGTCTGGCAGGCATTTCAAGTGTTACCGCAAGCGTCACTGTCTGAGCATTTCAATTAAAATCAATGTATTCCTTCTGAAGCGTCAACTCCGGCACTGACTCTCAGTGTGAATTGGTCCTGAGAAAATTACCTCCATAATAAGGTATGAAGTATTATTAATCACTGGTATCTCATCATGTTTCAAAATGATTGTAATTTAAATTGATACTTTATGAAATATGGGATATTTCCATCCCTTACTATGAGATAGATCTACGAGTTTGATTAGACATCGTTTTTTTTCTTGTTACTGATGGTAATTAAGGAAGCATGAAAACACGTGTTTCCTAGAAGGCGTACTGAGTCTTCTAGTCAATTGTATCGAATTCTCAGGTCACGCAATGTAATTATGGAAGTTCACTTCAGTAGCGGATCCAGAAATTCTGCTAGAGTGGTCAAGAAATAGGAAATATACAAAAGCATCTACGGCGACCATCTTATTTCTTGACCTCTTTTTCTTTCAAGACCGTAGGGAAGGCTCTTGCTTGCTTTGCCACCTCATTCCTTTGGATCCACTTACAAAATTGAAACTGAACGTTGCTAACGTCTTCGCAAAGGATCGTCAAGTAACACGTAAAATGTAATCACGGAAACTGTCACGTCACATGTGAAGAACGCCCAAATTATTCTTTCCCTTTTCCATGTAAACGGGAGAACCGTTCGTTGGCGAATCTACGGGAGAGAGCGCCCCCCCCGGCCAAAATTTCTTCATTTTCATGCAGTTTCAGAAAAAAATTGAAAAAATGATTCAAATAGTAGGTTGGTACTCCCTTAGGGGTTGGCTACCCCCCTCCCCCGGGAATCCCGGATCCACCACCGACAAATCAAGCTGAGTCCGCATTGCAAACTTTTAAAAAGTTTCAATTAGCATCACACATTTTGCTTCCACTTCAATTAAATTGATGCCATCAATTGTCACCTATTCAATTGAATAGCGAGTACACAATCATCAATCTTTTGTTGTATTCTTATTTATCAAATGCCCATTGTGTTACGTTCAATGGGATGGATTGTTCAGTATTAATATTTAAGCTGAATCAACAAGTAAACCACCATCGCACAAAACCTCTTTGAGAAGTAAATGAAATGG
>JBCAUG010732088.1:0-26437 GCA_038406175.1 Haplosyllis leylae | reverse complement strand
GTACAGTGAGGTCATCGTGTTTTTCGTAAGCTTTTCACGATACTGTACTTTAAATTGGCAAATGGCAAGTTTTTTTTTTTAGTTAAATGTAAGGCCAATAAATGGCTTATTTGTTCAAAATACGAACAGAAGGGGATGTTGGAGTCCCTCACTGACCAAGGTCAAGGTTACCATGTGACCTTGTATATATAGTATGGCCCAGCCAACCAGCGGGCACTTCAGTAAATCCACCCAAGCTATGTACAACTTGTTGCCCTGCCAATAAACCATCATTCACGCACTCCATAACCGTGTCTCGTCTTTATGACTCCACGACACTCACCAATATACGGACGTTTACGAAACAGCTTCGATCGGAAATGGCATGCAGTCTGACATTCTGTGTACACCATAACAGTCGGAACTGCTGAAAGAGATAAATATATAACAGCTGGTCAACTCAAAACTGAAAAATTAATGTAGATCTATCCAATCGAATTGGAAAAACCTGTATTATTACAGTTATGTCTTTGTTACATAATTAATTAAGATTATTTAAAACTTGATCATGTATGGGTCCAAACCAGGTAGACCACGAAAAAGGTTTCTTGCAAAACGAATCATTTATCTTGCAACACCTCATCATTCAAATATCAGATAAAACTACATCAAACAGTGACATTGATTAGGTCAACAAGCCATTTCGAACATGCAAATTGTATGAGGATGTTTTGTCAGATAAATCGATTTGAAGCAAGGAGAACAAAAGCAGCAATAATTGCCCAGTAAACGGGATGCTCCCCTGTTTTGTTCTGAAAGGTCAACTTCAGTTAATAACTGAAAGATTGTCTTTCTGTGATTTTGAGTTGCTAAGATAAACATGCTTGGGAGATTGATCACATAATTTTCTAGACTATTATTTCAACAAATATCTACATTAATGATTCATTTCACCTCCTGTTGTGGCCTTTTAAAATATCATGTTACCCACAAATGCTTATCAAATACTCGTAAAACAGCCGCCTAAGGTGTGTATTTACAGTGCAGTTTGTGACTTATCTGTGCTTTAAAGGAACTCTATTCTATCATCCGTGTCGAGCCATGACAACCGCGAGATGTACAAAAAGATGCTTATGGATTACTCGCTTTTGTAACTGCAGAAAATATTGGAATTGTTTACTATGCACTGAAGATCGACGTCAAAAGTGTGGATTTAATATTTGTTGAAACGGAAATAGAAGAAAATCGTTCAGACCAACAGTTGTATTTTTGTGTGTTACGTGTATGCAAACGGAATGATTAAAAAATAAATTCAATGAGTCTCCAGTTTAAAACTTGAAATTGGAAAATCAGAATTGAATAGTGCTAATGTGGAAGTAAAACGAAAAAACGAACTACCATATTGAGAATAACTCATTCCGCTACTTACATAGCGCAATATGTTATACTATACATATTATCCGTTGTGCTTCTTTCGACTTTGTAACCAGTTACTCTGAGATTGAAAATAACAGTAATTAATACCACAAAGGAGAAAAGTAGTAAATCACACATTCACTGAAGATACATTTTTTAAAATATTTGGATGACACATGTCCTTTTTGTGGGGGCCACTGATACCCCTGTTTTGGATTTCTGGTGGCGTCTGCCCTGGGTTTCAAAAGCACGGGTAGATCCCTTGTGTGCGTGCTTTCTCACCTGTAGTGATTCTCAGATTCACATCTGGTGTGACACCTGCGGACGCTACAGTATACTAAAAAGACACTTTACTTTTACAGAAAAGCATCAATGTTTCAGAGTGGTGTGCTGTTGATACAAGTTACTTTACTTAGTAACAATACTATTTTGAGCGGCCAATGATCATTCCATGAAATTTTGCCACTTAATTTAACTTTAGGCACAAAACGCTCTGTCATATCATTAAGCTATTTAGGCAAGGACAAAAATTCACTGTCATCATAAAAAGGATCAATCGACTTTCAAAGAGGCAAAGAGACGCCTGAAGTGACACTGTTGCTATTTGCCTGATATGTCATATTTTCTAGATCACTTGAGAGAAAGTAAACTTTGAGCACCGTTCACAAACATTGACTGAATCTACTTGGTGAAAACCTAAATTACACATCATACATGTTGAAAGATAATACCTTATCAGATGTAAAGGTAATCGATTATCACTTCAAAAACAATATGTTAAAAAAGACATAGATGTCTGTGAACTTTTGTGGTGTCATGCTTATCATATCTGATGGTTACCAGTGGATACATAACTTAACAATTAAATTAGAATCATATCCTACGTAACATATGGGGAAGTGAAATGGTAGATTTATTGTACAGGATAAAATTACGCATCGACCTGTTGGATAAAACAGCTAGAGCAATACGGTGCATTGATTTTAATTGATCTGGATCCCAACAACAAATTAACCGGTGAAATTTAATGCTGCTGTGTTAGTGGTTATTTGCATTACACATCGACTACATGCAAACATTAAATCTGAACGCCTTTTGTTTATTATTGTTCGTTTTAAGAGTAGAATCATTTTGTTACATATAGTTCAAGCCAGAAGTAATTCATCTGTAATATTTTCATTTTATGAACCGCTTAATTTTAAACTGGATTGAGTTGTGAACATGTCATCCAGACACTCTCACGGTTCTGAATCCAGTAGAGGACCGAGCAGGGAACCATCAAGATTGTCAACAACCAAGAATCAACTAGTTCCTGTTACACCCGAGCCAAGGGAAAAATCGGAAGAAAACGAGAACGAAGAAACATATGCGGATGCTGTTGAAGAACAAAATGAGAAAGATGTCGAGTCAGATCGAGGTGAAGTGGATAAAGTCAGCATAAATGCTGAACCAAGCTTGAAAGAAGAGACTTTCGAAGAAGAAGCAGGGGAAGAGCAAGAAATAGAGGAAGATGAGGGTCAAAGAGGAACCAAAGATGAAAGTGACGGAGGAAGTGAAACACGTGAAGATGGTTACGATGCTGAGGCTGAAGGTGATGACCAACCGGAAGCTCTAGGTTCACCACCACCGGAAGTACAAGAGCAAGCTGCCGAAGACTTTGAAAGTAAAACCTTCCTGAATAATTTATCCGAATTATCTGAAAAACTCCAGTCAGAAAGATACCAGACATTGAATGAGGAATTTCCAGTTGATGAACTGAAGAGCATGGTTACCGCTGTGGTGAGAACAATGGATAACTTTAGGGATTATTCAAAACATTGCCAGCAGCAAATGGAAGGTATCAGAGAACATATGAAAGTTATGAGGGAGAAGATTCACAAGAAGATTGCCGCCAGACCCTATGATCCAAACACAAGTAAGTAGTACTAGTAATACAGAAAGGTGTCCAATTAAGTAAGTAAAAGTTGACACCACATTCATTCAGTGGAACTGAGCCTAAAGGCACCATACAATCAACATTCAGCTGTCCCTAATCCCCCCAACACCACGTTTCTGCCGCCATATGCGACACTTGACAGTTTTCGACATACATAATTCAAATTAATGCCAAATCTAGCTTTGATAAGTGCCCTGGGATCACCTATGTCATATATTAGATCAAGAGTCAATTCTTAGAAAAGTTAAAGAACAGGCAAGACCGAATACTAAAGTATTGAAAATTGGTTGTAAAGAATTCCCTCATAAACGAATCTGGAATCTAGGTTTTACAGGATAATTAAATGTCTATCGCATAAAATATTCTTATCAATTACAAACACGTAGATGTCCGAGTGGCAAAAAATTGAACATCGCATTTAGGATCTCATGGAGGTATTTCACACTTCAACTCTACTCCAAGTGATTAACACTGAAAACTTTTTCTAGCTAAATCATCCATTGATGACATATAGATAATTTTCTACAGTAATGAAATCGCAACAACGTCCAAAAGTCAATCTTTTACCAAAACAGTTTGACAATAAGGCACACATGATATTGTCTGCTGATTACTGATTTTTAAAGATTTAATTACGTTTGTCTTTCGGGAGAAACACAGTGACAATGCATGAAAATACCGCCCATTAATAATCAACATTGTCCGCTTTGTGAATAAAGCACACTCCTTTTTTGAATGCTGTGACAAGTTTTCCACACAAAACAGAACAACAAATCATCAAAATTGAGACTAAGTAATTATTTAGAACTTATATATTCTCATCAAGTATGGCTCGTCAATTTCAGACATGCCATGCTTGATTAAAATCCACTGACTGAAGCAATTTACAACAGAAGAGATCTGTCATAAATAATATTCTGGACCGGTAGTTGAATCACAGTAGGAGGTTTAAGTTAAAGGGTATTTTCAATCACTCAAACTGTTCAACATTCCAAAAATAGCACGTTAAGTAATCTAGTTGCCATGCAAACATTCCACCACCCATTATTTTTATCAATCAATCCATTTTAGTGATCAATATTAAAGCAAAGTATCCTCAGTTGGTCATTAAACGTTAATCACAAAATCCTAGTATGGGATGATTTTTTTTCAAATCTCATAACCTCCAACGTATTAAACATAAAAATAACGCTACTTTTTTAAACACAAATTGAGTCGATTTCATAAATAAGACCGATTTTGATGTGAATCCTTAATCACTGATCTTGCATAACTGAACAACTAGATTCATGACGCAGATTTATGATGCGAAATGAACTTTATAAAACTTGTTCAGAAGATCCAAAGTCTGCCAGAAACATAGACTGGTCAAATTAAACATAACAGCAATCTGAATAGTACAGGATGTCAAGTGGTAGTGGATTTGAAAAAGTGTAATAGTTGAGTGTTCCTCTGTGAATATGGTAAATTTTCAGGTGACAAAGGAGCAAACTACCAAGTAAAACAGATTTTGCTGTTGAAAAGAAAAAGATTAAAATCTAAGTCACGTGGAATCAACAGAACTACTACTAACAAAAAGAAGATCAATCGTAAAGCCAACGCTCAGATTCCATGAAAAATACTTTTCTTTGCAAAGGAAAATTTAAAATCGCTGCTTCAACCCTCCGGAGTTGCAATTTTCATTTCCAGAAGAAAACGACAAGATTCAAGAATGTCCCGTCTTAATTAACCCAGTAAAACTTATCAATCAAGCCAGTCTTCGACCTTTTAGAAGTAAAATATGCACTTGTATAGTATGATTTATATCGCCAAATTATAACATTTGCCGAGTTTAAAAAGAGATCATTGAATATGTTCACATGTGCTAAGTTATTTGGATTGTACTATTTAGTAGAAGAGTAGTTACGGTTTGAGCAAATTTAGTATGAAGAGGCAGGCAACACATTAAATAACTTAAACATCAATAAACGGAGACTGGTGATATGTTAAGTGGTTGAAAATCGTTATCACCATGCAAAATCGCATGATGCTTATTTCAATCGCAGTCAACGGGCAATGGATGATTTATCTACTTGTGGATTTATTTTCACAAAACAGTCTTGCAAAGCGGCGACAAATTACTTGCAAATTAATTCGCCATTTCATCTTCTGGATTTGATTTCGGTGTCATGAAAAACAAAGACTCCTTTCCTCAGAATTTTATTTTATTTTTATAAATCTGTTTCCATTCAGTTCCAAACATAAAGACTGTCAATATCAACTATTTCCTTCCTACATTTCTAACATATGGTTTCTTTTATCTGCCTTTAACCCTAGATATATATATATATATATATATATATGAACCCACCATTATTCTTTGACCCGAACACATAAGTAAAAGTCAAATTGAAAGCCACCATCATATGTCGTTTTGTCGTTTGATACTCAAAGTTCATATCAGAATCTGACGCTTTGATTTAGGTGGAAGAGTGGGACTCGAAGAAAGAGAACTTGAGAACAAGCTGGCGCAGTTAAACAAGGAACTGGCCAGGGCAGCGGAAGATTTATCCAGATCATCAGCCATGTCCGCTGAAACAGAGGCGGCGGCCACTGAAGCCAGTCTGGCAGCCGAAAGAGCTTCAGAGGAGGCCCGACAGATGCAGGTACAACAATGTGCATAAATATAATCTCAGAGAGGCAATGTTTTCCAGAATGGAGTAAAGTATTTCGGAAACTAGAATATGGCAGAACAAATGTTTTTCTTTTATTTTCTAAAAATATTTCTTTTGAGCCAATCAGCGAAAAATCGACATCAAAATCTTTTCATGAAATCAGTGTGAAATTAGTAACGACAGATGTAATTGGCTCATTTCGGCGGGCAACGACAAGAGAATTATACCACATAACTTGAATCGGTCGGGTGTTTCTTAAAATATTTGTTAAGAAATTGGGTTTTTACATTTAAATATCTACGCCAGGTTGTAAAAAGATCCTAAAGATCTCTATAAAATTGTTCTTTCAATAGAATGTTCATGCGATATCTTTATTATTTTGTGTTACGGTGTCCAATGGAACTTATTGCTAGATTACCTTACTCCAGTGTACAAAGTTCGGTTATTCATTACCTCATATGATTTGTTACTTGCCTTAATTTGAATAACACAAAGTTTTTTTTATCCAAAGGAAAGTTATGAAGCTAGGAGAAAAGAGGAGGCAGAAGCCAGAAAGGCAGAAGAAGAAAAACGAGAAGTACAAGTAAGAAAGAGACTTGAGCAAGAAGAAAGGATGAAGGAAGAAATGCAGAAGGAAGAAGAAAGACAGGCAAAGTTGAGGAAACCGGATGAAAAGCCTCCTGTCTGGCAGGAATGGCCTGTTTTTTCGTACGTTTGCAAAAGAGTTTTATTTCCATTTGCGTGACGTTTCTTTGAATATATGTAGTTTTTCTTGTCTTTTCCTACAACTTATTTGAAAAGAAATAGTCCTTAGGTAGGTCTAAAATTGTTAATGTGCCACATGTCAAATTGTCAAAAAGTGTGCAAAAGAAAATGCCCCTAATGTTCAATCATATCTAATTCCCCTTTTCTTTTAAAAAAAGACAACACCAATTAATTAACAGCACATAACATTACAACTTTCAACCTCAAAAATTAATGAAATTGGCTCCCTGCAGGCCCTGAGTAAATATTTCCCTGTTTACACATTGAATTCCCATACACTATGGGCTCATATACTTTTTATGTCTTCTACAAATAATTAATTGATGCTAAACTTTTATCAATGATCATTCATGTCGTAAACAGACACTTTACAAAGCCACACTATTCAAAATTACTCAATCTGCCATAACTTAAACAGTGGTCAATATCTTTTACAAAATGGAGGAGGTAAATTCTACAGAATTGATCTGTACACCTTTGTATATATGTGTCATGCAGATGAAGGCTGATGCTGTCAGTCCTAATACACACCCAGTTTTAAAAAAAATTTGTAAACCCATAAACCCAGTTCCCTGTGGAAGATCGTCACTTGGGACAAAAGCTATTTTTAGCATTTGTCATTGGCTATTCCTAGGCAGCATGACTGGTTGGCCCAATCTCATTGCTGTGTGAGATGATTCATCATAAGCACACTTGTTTAGTGCAGTCATACTAATGATGTTAAAATGAAAGGCCTACGTCATTTATGACACCATCTCAACAGTCATATATAAGAGTGGTTTCATGCCTCAGGAGTGTGCATGCCCTTTCTTGCCCCAAATCTCAACTTGGATTTTTAACCATTGGGTGTAAGCAAACACCTTAAGGGAAGACAGCCATACCACTTCAACAGGTTTGCGATCTCTGTCAGGCTCTGGAAGCTTTTGTGGAGGTATATTTTATAGAAAACTCTAAGACTCTGTTTCATTTATAACCAGAAAGATAACAGGTATATGTCAGCATTATTATTTGGCTTCAGACAACCACCGTAGAACTCAATGTAGGCATAGACATGAATGCCCCTCCCTGCCAGACTACCAGGGTCTTTTCAAATCTGTGCAAGTGAGCAATCACTTCACTCACCAAACTAGAGTGTGTGACATATGTATAAATCAAAATCAGGTTCCAGGAGTTATCAATTACAAAAGTGTGTCCTCTATTGTGTCATTTACAAATCACCAATTGACACTGATTCACTCTTCATGTGGCAGACAGACACTTTATCAACCACCCTTTGTTGCAATTTACTCATATTAGTCATCATCACTGAGTCAGTGATTAAATTTATCAAAAATAAAAATTACATTGGGAAAGAATATTTAACACTGTTGTGCCAAATTATGACTTAAATTTCAAAAAACAAATACCCTTGAATTTTATTATAATAAATTTGATATATAAAAAGTAACATGTAACGAAAAATACCCAGCCTAGTTGTAATATATTCAAAGTATTTAAGCAGAAAAGAAAAAAGACAATCCTTCATTGAGGAAACTTTGACTTCCTGAGAAGGTATTTCTTTTTGAGAAGTACTCAAATAGCCAAGAAATGACCATAAATTGGCATTTTTTAAAATAAACCAAAATAGGTCCTAACACATGTCTCTTTGTCCCTTGTGTACCAATATATCAAAAATATTTCAAAAAAGGTCCTTAATGGCTGTGAGAAATTCCCAATTGCTATAGTATTAACTTTTTTCAAAGTAAACTGAAACCACCTCAAACTAGGGCAGTATTTTCACTGTTTTTTGCCACCTGGGCTTTTACTCCACCCTAGTAACAAAGACCCTTGAATCTTAAATGAATTTACTTTAGTTTTTCAAAGCAGACCCATTTAGAATACCTTTCTCAGGATAGACACTAAAATGTTTGACAAGAGTTTAGCAATATATCTGAGACAAAAAAAGGGTCTACCAGATTGTTGTGAAATAGAGTCATGTAGCCTTTTCATCTAGGACGTAAAACCAAAACTCTGAATGTGTAGTTGACCACATTATGGAAAAATCTTTCTTCAATTTGGCAGATACAGTATAACACCTGGAGAATTTGATCAAGGGATTGGTTGTCTCATCAGAGCAAATGACTTATTTCAACAACACAACATCAAAGTAGAAGTTATGAACCAATTAAAGGCAAATTTCATATATGGGGATAGGGAAGAACTAATTGGCAACATTATTTCTATATCCCCTGCTGGCAACGATGTGGAGTTCAAGGTTAGTGAAAACTGTAACAAAATTTTGTATTTCAGTTTTTTTCCAATTTCTTTTGTGTGAATTATAGTCGATTCTACCACTTTATTTGCCCAACACGCTTTCATGGATCTCGAATAATTACCGCCAGCATCCGAAGGATGGGGAAGGTAATGTTTTCAGTCTGTTCACACCGGGCGGGAAGGGGGTACCCCAGGATGGCGTCCCACCCCCAGACAGGTCAGGTTGGGGTACCCCCCGGCCAGGCTAGGTAGGGGTACCCCCTGGGCTAGGGTTGGGGTACCCCCACAAAGCTGGGGTTTGGCTACCCCCCAGTAGCCTCTTGCGTTCACGCAGGAGGACTTTTTTCTTTCCGTTATTTACGAAGTCCTAACCGCAAGTATTATAATTTTTTTAGGAACCAGTATTTGTAGCAATGCCTCACTGCATATCAAGGGCCAGTGCCATGACAAGGGAACCGGTGGTAAAGGCATTCTACAATGACAAATGGACAGCTCTCAAATCACAGGAAACTACGTTCGACGATCACAAGGTACATTGCTGCTTTACCATTCTCATAGTTTCGTGTAACCAAGGGATTCAAATGGCATTAGTAGATTCAAAATATTTCATAAATTAAAAGTTGAAATAAATATTTTGTTCATTTTGGTTTTCAGGAATTAAAATTTGTTCAAGCAGAGCTTACCCGTTGTGCCTTACTGGCAGTCGTTTCCCGGTTCAAAAGGGATTATCTTACTTTCGGCAAGAGGGGTGGACGAGTCACTTCCAATGTGGACAGCAGAATTACCCTGACTGCTGAGAAAAATACTTTTCAAAAGAGAGAACATTTTGTCATTCAGGTAAATACACAATTAAGCGTAGTTTTGATCAGATTGAAATTTTTGATTGTTTAGGATCAGTGATCAATAAGAACCTTTTCGCGAATGAACCAAATTTAATTTCATTACTCAGGGATTAAAATGAGATTTTAACCCTTTTGGTCAACGAAAAAAGAGTTGTATGCACGTGTATTCATTTAGGCAGTTTCCAATCTCCTCACGTATGTGTATTACCGAATTTTTATTTCCCACGCAGCTTCAACCAGTAGATTCTGGATCTATCAACGACATTAAATTGAAACCGGAAGGAAGAGGCCTCTTCACAACAAGTGCTATTGTTAACATGGAATGGAGTTCGAAGTCATTTGAACAGCCTGTAGTCGTAAGCATCAAACAAATCATAATAAAATTAAGAGGAACTCAATTTCAATGAAATGTTGGCATAAATGTTAATATGTGTAGTGAAGTCTCAGTGAAATTCCAGCAATATCTTTTTGTGAACAGGTGACCCTTCCCTGTCCACCTAATCCAGCGAAGGCAAAGAAGGCGGCGGCCATTCGGGCGGCCAAGGAAGCCAAGATGAAAAATCCTGCAAGTCACAGAATGACAGACTTGGAGGAAAGTAGGAAAAAAGAAGACAAGCAGGATAAAAATGTTAATAGATGGTACATGGGAGAATATGGCACAAATGAAGGTACTTGCCTATTTACATGAAATACTAAGATTATCTGATTGACTTCTTGTTCAAGAACCAGACGACAAACTATCACTAAACTATGATATATTGTGTTGACGACAAACTATCACTAAACTATGATATATTGTGTTATCAATAAAGAAATTGCAATTAAATCAGGGACTGGTCAATAAATTGCTTCAATCTCATTTTAAGACGATGAGAATGACCTTCTGTTCTTCGTTCGTAAGACCAAAATGGGTCGATGGTTGGTGGCTGAGGATATAAATGTCATGTCCATTAGACTAGATGTCGTACAGTTTGAGTTGCAAAATCCTATTGACAGGTGAGACCAACATAAGATTTGTAAATTTTTAGCTGATTGATGATATTTTCATATTGAAAGGGAGAACTACAAATGTTATGAAAATATGCCGATGCGTATTTTGTGGATTGTAATGTTTCGCTGATAAAATGACCAATTAGCTAGTTCCAGTACTAGATTTTTTTAGTCTTGAAATTCATTTGACTTATCTTGTAGGTTCATGATATTGAGAACAAAAACTAGCGTCACTCCGCAAGAAGCACAGACATTTGCAACAGTCATCGATACACACCTGAACCAGAGAATGGTTACAGCAGTGTTAAGACAGAAGTATGGACTTTTATACCATTTCTTACCATGTTATTCTTCAATAATTATTTGAAAACCATCAGAAATTATTGAAACGATTTTACGTGTGATGGTGTCATAAAATGTGGATTTAATACGAAGAACCCTTGCCAGGAATTTATCTGTAAATAAACTACCCAAGATTATTCTCGGGCACAAAATTTCACCATCAAGTATATTCTCTTTTAAAAATATAATTTCCCCAAGCATTTCCTCAATAAAAAATTAACTTTTCCCGAGTACTTTCTCGGGGAGAATATTTGCTCCCTCGGTAACCAGGCAAGATATTCAAAATGAGGCTTGGAGCTATCTTGTTTTTCCTCAACAAGAAGGAGTATTGAAAATTTTCATTGTAAGTAGATTCTACAGGTAACAAGTGAGCTATATCAAAGGGAATTGGTACCAAAATATTCCTTAATATCCAAGGTTTTCTGTGTAAATATTTATGGTTTGAAACTAAGTACAAATGAGCAGATTTTTTGTGACGAGAAAGTACTCAGGTAATACCACTTTTTATCGATTTTATTGATTATTATTCTTAGCATTCATGTTGGTCATGTCTTTAAATCATTATCTGTCTTCAAAGGCAAGATGTCCTGCTGTTTATATCTGTTCTTATATGGCAGAAAAAACTTGGTAGCTGTTTCTATGAACTAACCTGTGGCAATGTAAAATTCCATTTACTTTTCAAGTCTTGGTCATCATTTCAAAATCAATGTTATTAAAGATTTAAATGCCTTGATATGAAACTTCTTTTCATCACTTTGTGTGTGCATTCCCTCATTCTTACTTTCTAGCACTCGCGTCAGTCGACACACAAACAGACACGCATATTCGTACATTTTAGTATTAATGATGATGATTATTAATTTTTTAGATCGGATGAACCATGCAGTCTCATTCTTCATGTTGTTCCTGCCGCCAGGGCCGACAAACTGACCAAGAAACTAACAGAGGATGGATGGGACGACGGTCCGGGAGCATCTCCACCATTCCACATCCAGGAAGGAGACGTACTGGAGTTAGGATTCCGTGGAAATATAAAACTAGATCGTCAAGAAGAAGAAGATGCAGAAGAAATGACAATGGTGTTTAACTCTCAACTCAAAATGTCACTAACTTTTGACACCATCGAAGTTGACAAGTAAGTGTACTCAGTAAGCTGAGGGAAATTTATGTTTCCAGTTATTCCAGTCATTATAACTTATGAACCCTCAATCTCCTTCTTTAGCCTGTCCTATGTAGCATCTCTCATACAAACTCTAACGTCATTTCGGCATGCAGTCTACTTATTATACCTGGAAACTGACTTCAAAAGGCTTTTATTACCGCCCGCGTACGTAGTACGAAGAGAGGTTATGTTTTCACAGGTGTGTGTCTGTTTAACAGGGGGGGGCTACTCAGATCAGACCCATAGCCGGGGGGGGGGGATCCCACAGCCAGGGGGAGTACTAAGATCAGACCCATAGCTGGGGGGGGTACTCAGTTCCATAGCCAGGGGGTACCCCAGTGGAGGGGTATCCCAGCTTGGGGGGGTACCTGAACCAGGGGGTACCTCAGATGGGGGAAGGGGTTACCCCAGTCAGGAGGAAAGCAGAGTGAGCACTTCCTACGCGGCGGGCGGTATGCCTCTTGCTTTCAGGCAGGAGGACTTTCTTGTATTAAAAATAATTTCATTTTGACTGATATTCTAGATTCTTACAGAGGAATTACACGGTGTACCGAGGGTTTGTAACATTACAGAAAAGGACAGAGATAATTCATCCGCCAAATAAAGATGTAGATGGTGAAGACGCCGCGCCAACAGTGGAAGTTAAACACGACTCACTGTGTGATTTTACCATCAGTATCCCTAAGGTATGATAGTTTACGAGGGAAAAACTTGAGCATACGTCCCCTTTAAATTCGTTGAATCGTACAAGAAAATATATACTCGCTGAATGAAAGTTAAAATGGTCTGAAGTAAAACCTCCAAGTACTAAGCTTATATATTTTTATGTTTCAATAAATATTTTCCCTTACATTGTAGGAATCAGTAAGTCACAATATAGCTAACATTTTATGGTCTTTCAAGAAACTGCACCTTTCATATAATTTTTCATGAGCGTCTGGAATTGATCAATTAGATCTAGAATAATTTATTTGGACTTAAACTCTCTTGCTTCTCTTATTTTCAGTTTCATCTTTGTAAAAGTTTAAGACTTTAGAAATTCTGGATTTCGTCTTTCAAGAGTGGTTTTATCCTATAATATCTTTGACAAATCATTAATTAGAATTAACATTAGATACTTATCAACACATTTGAGAAATTTTATTGGTGACAGTTTACCTTTATGTCCATTAATTAAATGAAGAAAATAAAAGTAGCTAAGGTTTTTAATAGTAGCATTTTTAAAATCAGAAGGAACTGTTTCTTAACTTCTCAACAACGTCATATTAATTATACTTGCAGAACATACGTTGATTTTTATTTTATTACGTTACCAGGAACCTGCAACAGAGCCGAAACCCTTGATGAGAGCCCCAGTTGTGATAAAACCTGGAAACGATCCCATCACAGATGACGTTCTGAGGGAGATATCTGGAGATCTGGGTGATGAGTGGCAGAAACTGGCGCACGTTCTCAACGTGAAAAAAGTGAGAATACAAGCCATCATGAAGAAGAACATTGCTGAAGAGAAAGATGACGAAGCCAAATACGACATGCTGATAACTTGGGCGAAGAAAGTACCCAGAGGATTAAACAAGGTTCTATATTCCGAGAAACACGATACATAGTTAATTGCAAATAAATTTTAAAAGTTTCTTAAAACTTTACAATTAAAATAATATATCTGTTTGAATTCGTAGGCTGGGATACTGAAGACCGCTCTCACCCGCAGTGGTCGCTATGACTTGGCAGAGAAAGTGGACAACATTTACGCTGATTTCCAGGCAAGACGAAGGGACGAACCAACCGAAGCCTACTAAATTACAGCTGTAACGTGTAACCTAATAATATGACATTTTAAAAAGACACCTCAG
This sequence comes from Haplosyllis leylae, assembly GCA_038406175.1. NCBI lineage: Eukaryota > Metazoa > Annelida > Polychaeta > Phyllodocida > Syllidae > Haplosyllis > Haplosyllis leylae. Next base: position 12,245 of record JBCAUG010732088.1, on the reverse strand, counting down.
CAGTTATAACATTATGTTAGCAATGAACTAAACCCTGCATTTAGACAACAAACCAAATATTGATGACCTATATAAACATTAGAAATATAACAACTGTGATATTAATTTTTTTGTATTCAACAACTTGAAAAAAATTCCGTCCTGTTTTACATTATTTACATGGTTTTGAAATGATTAGATAGATCTAGTTTAAAAAACTAATGTAAGCACAAGGAATATTGAAATAAAACTTTGTATTGTTCTGTTTTCAAATAAAATATTTGAAAGAATTTTAGGTTCTTTTGACTTGTTTTTGCTCACACAATTTTTCGTTTAACCTTATCCAAGACAAAATATATCGAATACAGTAATAATTTTTCATCATGAACCAACTACTTTCTCGATCTACTCAAAAGACTGCTGGGTGAATGGCACAGTATTTTCTCTTGGTTAAAACTTACAGGGTGAACAGAAGAGAACTTGACGCTGGAACTGAACATGATTAAAATGATTTTCATAATGTAATTCAGAAAAGTTGTCAGTAAGGCAAGAAGTGTTGATTTTTATCAGGGCTAATCATAAATGATTTCGTTCAAAAGTTCAAACTATTGATTGATATTACGGACTCGTTAATCCTTTAATTCTTGCTCGTTTCAATTGAGTGAGAAAGTGTCTAATTGATCATCGCAATCGGCTTTCGTTAGCCGTTCACGCTGAAAATTGACACGTGAATGGATTCACCTTTGTCTTTGTAAGATTCTGAGAAAGAATTTCATGGCAGCCGCGTTGAACCTCTCTACCTTTTCTGCAATTCGGGATCCAAACTGAGAGATTAATGTTTACAAGGCTGTGTTCCGTACTTCAAATTGATCGTATCAGAAATGTTTTACACAAGAATTGATTTTATTCCGCACTGAAATATTGGAAACTTCAAGCAGTGTGATCCATCACACTAAATGCACAAAGAACCATATGCAATTTATCACACTTACTGAAAGTGGAATTTATTCAGCACGAGGTGGGTCTCGCTTTAGTCTTTTGTTTCGATAATAGAAATCCCGAGTTTTGTCCAAAAACATTGGAAATTGCATTTTTTTTTTTTATCTTGCTATGAGCTTTTAAGAAAACAAGATGATCGAACTATCGGTAACCTTTATTGTTGATATGAACAATCATGAATTTTCCATGATCTTTTTCACATCACCACTGGTTTTTGTTCCTGGCCAATTGTATTTCAATCAAATTTGGACAATATAGATGGGATATAAATATCACAGAAACATTTTTTCATAATAAATATTGAAAAAGAGGTTGATTTAAGGGATTTTCGTCTTTTGGATGTCATTATCGAAGAAATGATAAGAAAAAAGCCGACTACAGGATGAATTTCTATGCAATAAATACTTGATTGAGAAAGCATTAGTCTGTCGCTATCAGCGTTAAATCTTTTGGAGTGGGATCTTCTTTGTTTGAAGTACAGCCAAGTAGTTGAGTTGGACATAGAACAGAAGAAAGACTGTTCTCTAAGAGATCCAAACTTGACTGGTTAATCGCAAGATTGATTTCCTTTTGGGTCATAATTTAGAATATTTCAACACCAGAATGAACTATGACCGCAAAACATAAGGTTACAATGCGATATCAATTTGCGGCAGTTTAGTGGCACTTGAAGGTACCAATGACATTTTGACTTTCTTATTCATGCATGGTAATATACCTCTTTCATTCAGAGTGAACATGAAATGAAAGGTGTGATAGCTGACAAACAACACTCGAGAGTGTCTCCAAAGAATAAGTTCATTTACGAAGTAAGCGCATGCCGTGGAATAGCAACTGATGAGATCCGATGAAAACCATAGAGTTCGTCATTGATATGTGGATTTAACATGGTTATTTTATGACATCAATCTGCAGACAATAAATATTCATTAGTTGATAAATGGAGTAACTGCATTCATATTACACATCAATATATTAAGTAAAGACAATGTAAATAAAGGTAAAACGTGAACCAGGCACAATGTTTCTGGCAATAGTAACAAACATGAGATAAACAATCAAACAACATGTGTTGGAACTTCAGCAATTTTTTCGACTGAGAAAAGGCTACACGGGTAACATTGCGCTGGTAGGTATTGAATTAATATACTAGCGTTTGCTCACACTGAACATCAAATAATATTTAATTGACCAACCATTTTAAACTGCCAATACATGTAGATCTATTTGAAGGATTTAAGTACGCTACCAACTGAGGTAAAATCCGATAAACTGAAGCTTTTCTATGTCAAATTTCACTGAATTTTTCCAGGGGATAAATGTAAAAAAAATGTCTAAGGTAGACAGAGTTAAAGGAACACAGGATACTGCTGCCTACTCAAAACGGAGTAAAAAGGAAAGACCAGTCATACCCATTGTCGCCTTCGATGCAGAAACCAGGGTGGACACAATATCTGAAGCCAGTGACCAACAACAACCAGGAAAATACGCCAACAAAGTTTCAAGTAAACCTGAAAGGATTTTTCGTTCTGGAGACATAGAACCAATAGCAGAATCTATTCTAACAGACAAACTGAAGGATGTTAAATATGACCCTTCAACTTGCAAAACATTAAGTCAAGAGCTAGCTGGGTGCATTATGGAAAAGTTGAAATCACTTAACTATAAACGATACAAATTAGTTGCAGTTGTTAGTTTGGGAAGTGTTAAAGAAAGGCCGGGATTACAATTCGGAAGTCGATGTTTTTGGAATCAGAATACAGACAAGTTTGCTTCGGTGAAATACACTAATGGATCTCTGTTTGCGGTGGCTATGATTTATGGGTTGTATTTCCAATGATTCATGCTTCAGAACAAACTTTGTTCCAAGAAATATGAAATTTAAAAACATTATATATTGCGTATTTTTACCAAAAAAGGAAGATTTTTAAGTTGAGTGACATATGCTGGTAGTCCATTCGACAATCATACAATCAAGCATGTAATGATATCCCGATCTATTAAATAATACATTGAGTTTATGAAAACCAACAGGTTTCAATTTAGATCAAAATATAATACATTTCAGTCCATTAGTGTAATATTACATAATAATTTAGTTTGGAAATATAAATCTCAATATCAAGATTAGATATCAAATGTGTTTAGAAGCATTGAACTTTTATATGTAATTTGATCCTTTTTTATTTTGTAACAGAATATTTTCGCAGTTTATTGTTTAATGTGTTCGAAATCTTAGTTCAGGAGATATATTTGTTTAGTGTTTTTACTGTGATATATGAAATTAGTTTTATTTATTATTGTAGATGATCTATTATAAATTAAATCATTACACAAGAAATTTTTGTTACAAGTCTTCTTTTGAATATTTATTTTTCACTCTGAAACGTCGAAATATTTTACATACTTTCTAAACGATAAATTTCTAGGTTTCTTATTGCGCAAACTGTTGTATAATGGATAAAGATTTTAAACCCATTGCTTTCCCAAACTGATGAAAGCTGAGAGATTGTTCCGGTGTTTCTGATGTCTTACACCTATTACTTTTTTTACCGGCTTCAATTTGACGCTTCAATACAATATTTACTTTTCTGATTCAGTCTGAATTCATCCCTTCCTATTTGTGGGTTTATCATCCATCACAAAAAACAAGGCTCCAACCTAAACCTAATGTTCAATGATAGAAGAGACAGTTTTTTCCCGAAATTCAAGACTAAGAATCTCTCACGATTTCCCAAATGAAATTCACTTCAAGGCAGCACAAGCATTTTTTTCTGACTGCAATGGACATTCCCTTGGGAAAAGAAAAGGAAAATGGATAATGTTTCTACAATGAAATTCGCTACTCTAAGACAACAGTTGTTAGTTTGCTGACTGAAAAAATAGACTGGTATCTGAAAAAATTCTCCAAAATATTTATCTTTCTGTTGTAAGTCATCCCGAGTGAAGTTGTCCACTGAAGAGAAAGGTTGATAATAGCTTTGTAGGAGAAGAGGAAACGTTGATACAATGGCAATAGAATCAGCACAGTTCTGACACAATGGCCAAACATTAGGAAAGAGGTTGGTCCAAGCTTTCTGGGAGACCCCCCGGGGCCAAAATTTCTCTATTTTCATTGGTCAAAATTGGTCAAATAGTAGCTTGCGTCCACTGAGAAATCCTGGAACTGCCACTGGAATGTATTGCGGCATAGTCTCCTTTTTTTCTGCTTTTATTCAGTTATTTGTCCTCTACAAGAAATCTAATTGCTGCTACTAACACAATAAAACAATCAAGACCAGACTCCCCAAATTAGATACGACAGGTTAGCTATTGAAATTATCCAGACCTGTTTAACTCACTAGATTGCTTTTACTGTAAAAAGTGAGAGGCTTTCTCAAGAAAGGCAGTGTAAAATTTCACATACATTTTTTACCACTTCCTTTTAAAATGGTTTTGCTTTGTTACACTGATGTCAGTCTGGAGGATGTTTTTCATAGTTTCTTTACAATCTTAGGCGTAGTCTGCAGCAAAATAAGGTGGAGATCAGTCAATTAGATAGATGACCAATTTTTGACCACTTGTATTTGTCATCACAATATACGGTTTTGGGATAGAAGTTACAGATGCCTTTCATGATCCCAATACCATGTATCTCCTACAATATATTCAGTACATGCATTTAGTGCCAAAGACTATCCTCAATAATCCCATGAGAATCATGTTCCGACTTTTTATTACCATTGGGATGTGCCTTCATTGGCTGAGTTAAGATAAACCTTGGGATTCAGAAGATTGGATATATGACATGCGAATACATTTTCTTTCCATATTTGGAAGCTTTTCCTTGTCAGTATCAATACAAGTAGAAATAGTTTTTATGTCAGGCAATTTGAGAGACCCGCTATGACATGCATACATAAAAATGCAAATAAGTTTCCAGATAATAGATATTAGTGGCCAGGAATGATAATAAGTCTAAGTATATTCACAAACAACAGTGTAAGATGAAGTTGAATCGCGGGATTTTCATACACGAATGTAGATTACTCAAGCAATGGATATAAAGGGAGCGCAGGAACATTATCTATTATGATAATTAACGCTGTTGTGTTACATGATCAATGTCCAGGAGCGGTAATAGGATGTAGCACAGCAATAGCCCGTAATTTTTTTTCTGCATCAAAAAGAAACTTCCATAAAGCATCACTGTTGGATTCATTCATAGAAATAACAGTAACTGGAGATGACAGTTGGCAGATGTTAGGTTTTGTTAGTCAGCAGAACCCTTAAATACGGTCTCTACCTGAGCACCGAATCAGCATTCTTCATGTTTGGTGGCTCGTTAGAGTCATCTTAGAGGTTGGTTTCAGCTTTTTTCCACAAAATATTAGGGCCCGTGATGAGGACCTATGAATGCCATTTGCCATTCTGTGAATGTAGATGGGGTGATGGGGACACCTCAACACTACATCTTGTAACCAAACTTGTTTGAACTTTTTGCACTGAGAATGTGAGACATAGACATGAAGGACATGAAATTATCGGAATGAGGGTGCAAAGGGTGCATGGCACAAGGCATGGGCATAAGGATGCAAGACATGAGTGTGAGGGTAAAATGCATTGGTGTGGGGGTACAAGACATGGGCATGGAGTACAGGACATGGGTGCAAGGGTGCAAGACATGACCACAAGACATGGGTAACATGGGTGCAAAGGGAACAATACATGGACACAAGAGCACATGACATATGACATGGGTGCAACACAAGGGCACAAGACATGGGTGCAATGATGCAAGACATGGGTAAGAGGGCACAAGAGATGGGCATAAGGGTGCAAGAAAAGGACATGAGACATAGGCACAAGGGTTCAAAACAGGGTGCAAGGGTACAAGACATGGATACAAGATATATGTACAAGGATGCAAGACACAGGCACAAAGGTGCAAGACATGGGTGCAGGGGTGCATCACATAGGCATGAGACATAGGCACAAGGACACAAGACATGGGCACAAGGGTGTAAGACATGGGCACAAGACAAGGGCATGAGACATGGGCATGAAGGGCACAAGACAAGGGTGTGAAGGTGTGAGACATGGGTATGAGGGCACAAAGGGTCTTGTACCCTTGTGCCCTTCATGCGCAACAAGCCACCAGGTGAATATTATTTACATCGACTTTTACTTCTTCTACTTTCTTTCTCTCCCTATTTAGCGTATATTCTGAATGACTTGTCTGCAGTTTTTCAGACCTCATTTCGAAAAGTGTTGGAACACAGGAGGTTTACGACCACCCACACAAATGTCCCCCTGATTCCATCACAAACTTTAGTAGGTTAACCACATTACGTCATGATTGGGGGTGCGAGCCATTGTTCTTGCCTACGTTAATATCTATGAACATACAGCTGAGGCCCTTTTGTTCCCTTATAAGGGAATGTCAAGTGTGGCACCTGCCAAAAAAATTGCAAACTGCTATAAATCCCATTTTTGCCTAATTTTTTGACAAGGAAATAATAATTCAATCAACTAATCCTTTGGCACAGAGACAGATATATATCCAGACATTAGATAGGTGAAGTTGCAAAGAAATATTCTAATCTTAAATATGTATTCCGTGAGGTTTAAACTGTAAAAAAATAAGATGTTGTTGGTATGACACTCAAACTTGAAATGAGCTATTTGGTGCCAAACAGACCAAGCACAAAGACAACAATGGAGGTCCTGAACACTGTTCACAAAACAATAAAAATTATATAGTCAAATTATTATAAAGTCAAATTACTATTCATAGAATTCCATATGACAATTAGACCAATTGAATCATGATGTAAGTTATTTAATGCACTCAAATCTCATGTTCCTGAACAATTAACGCAGTCCGGCCTTGCCCTCCATGTGCTAATATTTCAGAAACATCAAATTCTCTGTGCATTAAATCTTGCTTATTTTCTAAATGCTTTGTGTTTTAAGTTTTTATAATGTTATCTCAAATGTCATCACCAATTTTGTAGGCTGAACATTGGTGCAAGACATGGGTACAAGAGTGCAACAAGGGTGAAAGACATGGGTGTGAGGGCGTAAGACATGGGTAGGAGGATGTGAGACATGGGCAAGGGTGTGCAGAAAGTGAAAGGGCACAAGACACATCTTGCACCCTTGCGCCCATGTCTCATGCCCATTTCGAACAGTGTTGGAGCACAGGGGATTTGTGACCACCCATACAAAAGTTCCCTGATTCCATCACAAACTTTAGTAGGTTAATCAAGTGTCAAGTATCTCAAGTATTTTAATAATAGTTTTTTCGTAATTGTCATTGAGTTCAATGAATTTAAAATTTGGTGATGTCACTGAAAAAAGGTCACCTACATTTAGTGACTGTCACAATGTAAAGAAAATAACATTTAGTCTTGGTTATTGCTTACTGTCTATGTTTTCTATTTTTTGGCACATTATTAATGTCATTTGTAAATATATGTAATAACTTCAGTCTATTAATGGAGAAAACCTTCCATTTTATTTTATTTTATTTACTGCCTTGGTGGACATTATGTCATCTCCAATTTTTTCAGCTGAACATGGGGAAATGCGAGTCTTTTGTTTGTTGTGTGGGAATGAATTGATTAGTCACTTGTGAGTGAGGTACCATCCAAACTAGAGTTTCTCCATACGCACGGATAGGAGGGTCACTCTGAATGTCAACGCATTACACGATACTTTACCAACTGATAAATGGGTTTTGAAATCTTTCACTTTTAATAAATTTAATAACACAAAACGCTATTTGAAATATACCATAATTGGGGATACACACAACAACCTATGAACAAACAGGCAACTGCGTGTACGTTGATGTAGGGTGATTAAGTGCTTGCGAAAAGAATCCCTTCACGACAGATGTTTCTATCGAACTTACACCAAGAATGATAATCTAAAAGTACATGCAATCTGAATAGATCACATTATATTTTTGTGATGGAATATTGCCTCAAATTGTCAAAGTTTGAAACTTGCATTGCAATAACTGAATAGTCCTTGGATATCTGGGAGACAAAACTCCCATTTAAAGTGTTTAGATATGGTTTAAACATTCGAGTGAAACAAAAGACGTCGTGGTTAAACGTGTGCAACAAATATAAATCCAATTCCAGGATTCTACAGAAATATGAAATTTATTTCATTCTCGAAAAAAATTTGTGGATTGATAAATATCTTTATCGTGGCCGCAGTGTATAAAGTAACCCTCGTCTATCATTCTCAAGGTGACCTTTTGACTGACGGTGGCATGAAGCTAACATTAATTCTGTTCGTCCTTAATATTAGATGATAGATATACCCAATTACCAATGCTGTGACTGAGAGTTGACAGAGAGGGGTAGATTTAAAAGAGATATTAAGACATTATCCATAGATAAAAAAGTATATTTACTTTCGGATAAAAGCTGGAAAGAAAAGCATTGTTCTGCACACAGAGCAGGAAAATGTTTCCAGAGAAATATATCTCCAGCCACAGGAAAGGAAAGTCCATGAAAATACCAGGAAGGGAACTGTATTCAAAATAAGGTTCCCAAATGGAAATCAAGTCACCAGACTTAGCCTTATATTACATTCTGTGAGGGCAATTTTGGTGCAAAGCATTTCTTCATTTCCTGATGTAAGAAGTAATTTAAGGATTACAAAAGACATTTCACAGGTCTACACCTACGTCTTATGCATTTAATTAGTACCTCAGACTTGACTTTGTACGAATTCGAAATATTCCATCTGTAAAGTGTTCCGACTTTTTGCATAGGCGTCATTAATTTTCCATCGTACCTTGCAGAAACTTTGTGTAGTGCACTTGAATGAAAGCTTAAGTTTGGCATTGATTTTGACAATCTTAAATTTTAATGGCAGGCAACTTGTTGGAACTGTTTTCCTGAAAGGTGAAATTTAAACTAACCATTCCCGATGGTTTCTTAAATAGGGATCTAAGGAAACCCATTTCACTAGATTGATGACAATTTTCAGTTTTTCAAAGGGAAACATTACCAAGCATTAATTCATCTCCAGGGGCAAAAGAATACTCTTAAGACCTTAACTAATGAAGACTTCGGAAAACCTTTTTGCATCATATTCAGGATTCTGTGCAGTAGCCTTTTCTATCCCTAATCCGGTAAGGGAATGAGGAAGCTGTTCGCTGGCTCCTCTGGATGATTGTGTGTTTATTGAGGGCGACTGGATATACGTGATAAGCATAAATGAACCATAAATGAACGATGTTTGATCGGAAGTATTCATAACCAGGAATTACCAAAACCAATTGTTAGTAGCTTATGAATCCGAAGGTGGGCATAATGCAACTGATCAACTATATTTCCTTTAGAGATATTGTGAAGACATCAAACGGCCACACTTTAATCAATGAATTGAAACTTTCTACAAAAGGAACTGTATGGATTTCTAATGGATTTCCGTAAATGAAGTTGTACGGGATTTACCATGCGGCCTTGTAAAATTGGAATCCCAGAAAATAAATTAACAAATGAAGATTATTAACTTTCACAGGATCCTGGATTTCCTGGAAGAGAACAGTTGATTCCTATATGACTGTAATTTTTATAAGTCATTTGCCTCATGTGTCATCATCAAGACTAAAGTCACCTTGTGACTCTTCAGAAACAGTCCATGAATGTCCCGGGCAGAATAAATGATTTTATAGTCTATTACACTCAATGCCACTCAGTCACATTCAGAGTCAGGGGAGTCCCAGCAGTGTTCTGGTGAATGTAGATCTGTGATTTAGACATTGCTTCAAAAAATCGAACGCAACTTAACTGTATGCATTCGTTCACGCTTCAGGCAACAGTCACCTATTTTCGGTTTTCGATCTGAATTTTTCCAACTATGGGTTACAATGTCTTCTTATTAGGAACCAGCTGCCGAAATAACGTCCACTGAACAAGAGTTCATGGATCTGCTTTAAATCCACAAAGCGCTTCGCGTTCACCACAATTTCAATGGAGGCTAATGGACAACGTTCGGCAAGCGTAGTTGGTTGGTGAAAATTTCTTTTCTATTTTCTTAAAGACCACCTGCAACATTTTTTTATTTCAACTCGAATTATTCCCAATATCTAATTACGGCTTTAGTTTAGCTCTTATTGCAAGTATATGTTTGCAAGCAAAGTACACCAGGTTAAGACCTAAATTTTATTCCGATAGTTGTAACAAGGAACACTTTTCGAATGTCATACATACTTTTTATAATTTTTTTTCCACAGTTTTGGCCAAAAAGCAATGGCATTGAAAAAGATATCTAATCCTAACCTTTACTCTTCTGTGACCTATGGGTTTTTCAAATTTCATAGTAATTTTTGACAAAATTTGGGAAAAAACATCTGTGACAATCGAAAATTTTGAACTCTTAGGCATGACGTGATGCCAGTTTTATAATTCTCAACGAATTTCTATTGAAATTAATGGAAGTTCTACTGTAGCCAGAACCACATAGTTTACTGGCTGCCTTTTAAAGTAAAAAAATTTGGGAAATTCCAGAAAAGACTTTCATCTTCATTGTTGAAAAACATTCTTGCAGCCAGTGAAATGGATTTTTTTTACTCAACAATATCACCATCATTTCACCACATAACGTAAAACATAACGTAATGGGGTGACAGTGTGGTCACTGGGGATATAAAGTGAAGCACAAGATTTCTGATAACATAATGCCTATTACGTCAATTCTTGTGGTAAACACCAAAATCATAGTGGCAATTTCCAGTCCGATGAGCTGGCACAATAGTCCCTCGGATCAGAAATAAAATTATTATTTGTTGTGTTACAGAATTTGTGACAAGTGATCAATGGTAATCAGTTTACTAAAACGAAAGGTCCCGATACTAGATTGGCAGCGTGTAACAAGTTACCTACCCACAAAGAAAGGACTTCAAACCTCAAGGAAACAGCCAGTATCGACACCAATCAGTGGTCTAATTATCTTCTTCATTACCAGTTGATAAATTCCAAAACGTGAAGCAAATAGGTTTAGAACGAATACTATTTGGAAACTAACATCTTTGAACACCAATGATATTGAAATTCAAGCAACCATGGATGCGAAATATGCAAATATTTCACAAAATAATACATCAACATCTTTCACAGATTCCAAGTACTGAATGCGATCTCTGGTCAATAACCTCTCGCAGTTTCGGTGGAAAGGCATCCGATACTGAAGATAGCTCTTCACAACCCTTATATCACATTCATTCGCAAAATGTAAACAGGCTATTGTATGATTGACTGTCATCTGTGCCTAGACATTTTGATGGTCATTACACCATGCTAACTTTCAGAGGGACCAAATTCATTTTTTGTTCATAAATTCTATGAAATGAAAGAGATTAATCTCTTCAAAAGTTGTTCTTCTGTGTTTTGCATATTAGCAGCAGCGTATAAAGTTTTGAGCATATTCACAATCCCAATCTTGCAAAAAATAGAAATTATCATTGATTTAAATGGTAATTTTAGACATAATTGTGGTATGATTGTTCATGACTTGGCTGATAAATATTACTTAAAATTTCACAGATGACTGAAAACAGTGTTCTTCGTCAAATTGATGAGAAATACGTAAAATGGATGTTATGCAACTGCGAACACCCATAACTTGTAAGATATCATTTCTTCAAACAAAAAGAACACGCGATAACTCAGTGGTATGAAGGGAAATTTAGTTGTGATGTTTAACAATCTATTTCTACAGGGAACCAATATACCAATAGAAAAAGAAGAAATGGGTACTTATTAATGTCAGCAGACGTCCACTACGAAACCCAAGTCTGTTGATTTACATCTCTTTAGAAATGCAGTACTTACCCATGTGTGCATCTTAATTCATAAGTAGGTATATTCTGAAATTAAAGAAATAGAATTTCACCATTAATGTCTCACAAAACGCATGGATTACTCAAGCACATACTTCTGGCTAGAATTGCATGAAGTTTATGTTTTCTTAAATTTGTGTAACGAAGAATGGTAGTAACGCACAGATGCACAGATGCACACATGCAATCTGGAAACAAATTTAAACGTTTGTCTCCAATGTTTTGGGGAAAATAAGTGGCTTTCCTCATTCTGAGACAGAGACTGGTCCTGTGATGTGTGTGATTGTGTTTTTATCATCGACAATATCAGATTGCTTTTCCAGTGACCGATATATCAGGACAAAAAATAGCCCTGTGACGGGCTGAGGTGGTTTAAGTTAAAAAGATGTCAAATTGTCAAAAAGATGTCAAATGTCAA
>JBCAUG010732077.1:0-11929 GCA_038406175.1 Haplosyllis leylae | reverse complement strand
TTTGAAAGAAGTAACGATTTTGGTGATATGTTGCCAAATAAATGGAAAAATATGAAGATCTCCCATAGACGTGCATGGCTTTTTGGGGTTTGTTTACGTGTTGATCACGTGCCGGTGCGAGAGTTGATTCGTCTATAGACATGAAAATGTTTGCTCGTTTCCTGTCAAAGCAAACTACTTTGATTAATTAATAACTATTTGGAGAGAAGATTCACGGGATGTCAGAAATATTTGACATGTCATTGTTCTTGCTCTCATTAAAAGTTTATGATGCAATTGTGTTATAAAATAGAATTATGCATCAGAAATTTCATTTAAAATTATGTTTAACTTAAAATCAAAAACACATATTTTAGGACACTTTCTGTAGCAAATAAAGATTTTCACATTGCTATTGCCTTCCAAAATAATCGCAAGTAATAAGAATGCTATCGCAACCAGGACATATGAGTGAGCCTTCAAAGCAATGAAAAATATCAGATTTTTCCCGTGTTCATTTCTGTTTCAAAAAGTACAACTGTAAGAGCCGAAGGTGTTTTCATTACATGTGATGTTAAAGTCTTTGAAGTAGAGTTGTGATTTACTGGCTTTCTATCTAAAACTGTTTGAACCTTTGAAAATATATTTCGGACTTTTAAATCTGATATGCCTAAAAAGTAGTCGGTACTGCGTATCCATGGTATTGGGAGAAATCCCAAATAATTGACAGAAAAGAAGGCTATTTCCTGACCTCACACATTTCCTGCCATAGATTGTCTGTGTACCCTTTGAGATAAAATTTCAGGTAAAATTCTAAAATTCTGTTTGATGTTTTCATTGTTCGTTTCTTTCACACTTGGGAAAATAAAGTAAATCTAGGCTCTGGAAGCCGTCTTTACCCAAAATTTCCTGTACTTAGTACACAATGATTGCATTTCAGTATTTGTTCAAAAACTTCAAGAATTCTTTTTCTTTTCTTCATCTTGTCTCGTCTTCATTCTCCTTCAATGCATACAGCACCATCAACACCCTGTACTTCACAAAAGGGAGATCCTAACTACATCTTAGTTTTTGCACTACATCTGAGGATGGCTTAGTGCAGGGTACGACACGTGCCTAAGCACGCACAGGGAGAGCTCCGCCCATACCCTATAGTTAGACCAGCACAACCAATAGCTGTCCGAGATACACCCATATATATAGAGTGCATTGCTAGTAGGGCCAGAGTAGAATAAACACACTTTCCCATGACTTAGAGTTACTCTCTTTTACTCATGAGATTTACACAGAACCTGCACCTTACATGAGATATTCACAGATTTTACAACAGGAAGTAAACAAATAGCATGCATTTTTTGCCATTTTCGACCTTTTTGTTTACTTCCTGTTTCACAATCTGTAAATATCTAAGCCATCTTCAGATGTAATGTAAAAACTAAGATGTAGTTTGGATCTCCCCTTTGTGAAGTATTTTCCCACAATATCATTTTGTAGAGAAATGGCCTCAATTTTTAAAATCATTCCAAATATTAATTTCTCATAGATCACCATTGTAAAACCCAATCAGAAATGATTGACACCACCAAAAACAGTCAGAAATGGATGCTCTACCTACAGGGTGATCAAGATAATAAAATATTAAGGGCTGGAGAATTTCACTTTGGTGACTCGCCTTTTGTGCGAGACTGGTTTATTGCTTTCGAACATGAAGTACAAAATAGCAGGGCAACCTGTGCAATTGCATTTCGTATAGTTCCACACACCGAAAAATTTAGATACTACAGCTCTGATTACTTTCCCTCAACAGGCCCCAGGATAACTTTTAAAATTTCTCAAAACCTAAGTTTTGGAAAACGTAAGCAGAAAAAATAGTTTGAAGACGTTTTATTTGATCGTTTTCGTAATTACACAAACTGGTATGACAAACTTCTCAGGTTCAATACTCACTGGCAACAATTTTGTTTGATGACTTTTTTATTTGCTGTCCACCACGTAAGCCTTTAACATTCGCGTTTTTCACGATAACTGACAAAAATGAAATGCAGTCTTTAAGAATTATCACAATTTAAATTTTGAAGATAATAATAATTTAATATTTCCAGTGCTTAATATATGCTTTCTACTTCATCAAATAATTAATACATACAATAACAAGGAGTATAAATCCACTTTTAGATCTGCCAGATCTGACAGAAATGCATATATATATCGTGAGAAACTAGATTGCCAATTTTGTGTATTTCGAAAAAGCTCTATTTGACACATCGAATAATGAAAGTAGGTAGAAGATGAACTAGCTGTAAAATTCATGAAATGATGTCACCTGAACGTCAACAGAAAGACATATGATGTTATAGTGAATGTAGATTTGTCTCTTAGAAACTCACATTTAGCAGATTTGGCAAAGTTTTTATACCTTGGCAATAGTCAGGAAAAGAAAATAGCTAACCTTTGCTCTTTGTCGTATGAAATTATTGCAGACCGTCCGTCATGTAAGCAGTTACACTTAAGAAGAGGATAAGGGATCTTTCCTTGAAACCACTGATCTTCAACTTGAAAAAGTTCATAACGTATTTTTTAAACTTTTGGTCCGACATTACATATAGGTAGAAGTTTATTCCAAAGTTTGTGTAAAAGTCTGTAAAATTCCGCAAATGATTGGCTGTCTTCTCGCAGTCAACGTAATTTGTGTAAATGAAGAAAAGATATGTTGGAGTTAGAATTAGACAACTAAACGGAGAATAGGGAACTCCTGTCCATTAGATTTCTTTGACCTTTGATTTTGCCCTTCACTGTGACCTTGGCCTTGGTCTATCGTGGTAAATAAGATACTCTTTTGTCAAAGGAATATGAATATTAAATTCTCTTGTAATCATGTTCTCGTTCTTGTGAATAGATTTTTCAAATCACTTCTGAATTTCTGTCCAGATATCACGTAGAAAAAGAAATTAATCCCATAGTTAGTGTAGTATGCCTTTTGACCAATGCTGAAGAAAAGAGTAAATGCAGCGAAGGTGCGTGGTGATTTTCTGTAGTCTACGAGATTAGAGTAAAGGAACGTCGTGTAAGCCGGAGTGATTAGAATTAGAAACCCAAATGTTACCAGAAGCAATGTTGCATAAGCCTGCTTCTCAGATTTCTTTATTGCCTGAGATTGTGTTTGACCTTCATTTTCAATATGATCTTGATATCCTGTGACTCTTAAATTGAACATTGACCTTTTACGTAGAGTATGTATAATAACAGTGTTCATAGCTAATAAAAGAAGAAAAGGCAGTGCAAAACTAATAACATATGAAAGCCAGTAATAGATCTGACCACTAAGCTTTTCCATTGCAGTTCCATATGGAACACAATTTCCATCAGTACTACCTGTTATAAATAAATGTGGACTATTATACAAAATACTGAAAATAATGGAACCTAAAATAGTTAATTTGGCTTTTTTAACTGTGTTAAATGAAGCAGCTTTGTGAGGTCTGATGATGCTATACAAGCGATCGGAAGTCATGTTCAGTATGAACAGAGTGCTGCACATGTTTGAAATCCAGTTTATCGTTGTCCCTCCAGTGCAATACCAGAAAGGATTGGAGGAAAAATCCATGAGGCCGATCATATTCAGATATCTCATGAAACCTGGAAGCAAATCTTTATTCCTTATTTATCAAACCGAAATAAATTACAGGAAAGTCATAACATTTTGCACATATTTTTTTGCATTTTTCATTGCAGAAAGTAGTAAGATGGATAAGAAATGATAAATCAATGATTAAGATTACTTACCTAAGATCAAAACCATTGTATCTGTCACAGCTAATGAGGCAAGATACCATGACATGGACAAGGAACTGTTGTGTCTTTGCACCATCACCTGCAAAACCAATTTTATCTCCACTTCACATGAATGCATGTGAAAGGTTCAGAGCAAAAATCCTTTCAAGATATTTATTACTTTATTTTAACACAGAACTTTTTTTTGTAAAACATGATGTCTTATAACTAAAATCTTGCACATCCAATTGGTCTGTCTGTCCCCTCTTCGTTGGCTAAGCAAGTAACATTTTCCAAAATACAGTGAACATGTTATTAGCTTATAGCCAGTTTTTGACCGACATTTTAGGAATATTTTCCTAAATAAATAAATATTATAAATGTGAGGTCAGATTTAACCCGCGTCCAACAGCCTCCCATGATTTGGGACTCTTGATGGCCACCTTTGATCAGTTATATATCAGTTTGTCAACCATCTTGGATGGCAACCATTACGAGAATTTACAAAAATGTATCTGCTATCGCTTTACCGTGCAATGAAAACTGAACTTTTGGTCCTGTTATGTATCAATTCAAGATTTTGATATATTTGTTAGTTTTGAAAATTCTCTGGAGATGAAGTCTTTAAAAGAGTCATTGATCTCCATGGAGATTGAGACTTTTGACAGATTAAGGCCAGGTCTGAATTGTTTCCATGGAGAATTGTTGTTAGTTGGATCACCACACAAAAGGTAGTGAGCGCATATGAAGATAGAAGTATGTATGTTGTGCCCCATCTTCAGACCTGCCTGGTCTTAAGACCGGTCTGCCCCATCTCCCGACCAAACCCTGGTCAGAAGATGGGGCACCAGTCTTAAGACTGGGCAGGTTGGAAGATGGGGCAGGTGGTCAAAAGATGGGGCAAGGTCAAAAGATGGGGCAAGTACTCAAAAGTTGATTTTCAAGAAGTATCTCAAAATACTTTATTAAATTATAATTTTTTGTTTAAGATACCTTATTATTTAAAGAAATTTAGTTAAAATTATAATTCAAGCTTTTAAAAGTTTTATATGATTTTAATAATTTTTAAAACATTTTAAAACCATTAGCACCTATTTAACACATTTTAACTATTTTTCTGACTTTCTCACATTATACTTCATTCTCACACTTCTGAACTTCTCTTTTCACACTTTTATGTGTCAAATTAAAATTTGTCTGAAGGTGTTAAAAATCTTTTTCTACATACTTTGACTTGATGATGTTTCAATATTTGCCTGAAGGAATTATTCCTGAATTTCCAAAGGTACTAGCACATTTCCCTAAGATTCTGAACAAATTTGTTCATATTCAACTCTGTCACTGGGCAAAGCTTGTAAAATTTCTAACTGCTACCGTTAGTAAAATCGTGGGTTAAAAAATAGTGTGCTATGGTACCGGGAAAAAAACTGCGACCAGCACAAAATAATTGTGATTCGAAAAAAATAAAAAGAAGGAAGTTACTTGTTGTTATTGCAGGTTATTGTCCTATGGTTTCTTTCAGTAACATTTAAAACGGTATTAGCCTGTAGTAAGAAGTTTCCAAGAAGCTAGGAATGCTTTCTCATGTGGGTGGTGCCGTCTGAAGTAAAAAGAGAGAGACTTGCTCAGAAAGTAGGACTTTAATCGAAATGTTCTACGTCTGGACTAATTTAGCAAAGAGAGAGTTACTGGTAATTGCCTGCAACATTATTGCTTTCTAAATGTGTTTGAAGTCACTTCCGGTTGTTAAAGCTGCCAGATGTAACTTAAGCTGTGGATGATATTGCCAACAGCAGTAAAGTAAAAAGAAAAATGACGTTGATCGTTCACGTGCTGGCACTGATGTCACTTAATTATCATAAAACTGCCAGAATGTCCCCCCAAAACTTCATCCAGTGATTAAGTTTACTCTAAAAGAATCAGTAAAAAGTGTTATATAAAAAGTTTCAAAAAACGATTTGCCTGTGATTGGAAATTCTTTCACTGTTTAGTTTGTTTTACCAGGTATCAGAACCTCAGCGTTACTAGAAATGAACGTAAGATCGACTATCCAATCATTTACTCCGGCATTAATAACAATAAACACCCAAACAATGCCTGGAACAAATATCAGGTAGTGAAAGTTTCACCAGGTGGCTCGTATATATACTTTGGTGCAAGGCCTCGTGCCCTGCCCTCGTGTCCTTTGTGCGGTGATGCCATTTTCTTGCATGGTGATGGTGCAAGGGCATCAAAACTAGGTTTTTGTGTCCCCACCACACCAGCTTATAATAATCTTCAAAAAAGTTTGATTATATAATGTTATGTTGAGGTGTCCCCACCACCTCCTAGTAGAATCCTCACCCCATGTACAGTCACTGAGCTGCAAAAGGCCTTCGTAGGTCCCGTCAACGAACCACTAAGGTGACTCTAGCGAGTCACCAGTAATGGCCATTCGTCAATTTCGACGCCATCTTTTAGGTACATTTCTAGTAATGTAGCGTACATGCTCATAACACAATGCTATAGGAAGTCAGCAGGTGTTGCACCAGAGGTGACTCTTAGGAATGCATCAAGGGCAGGTGTCTAAGTGCATAACTGAGGGGGATCTACACTGGTGGAAATCCATGGAAGACGTCAGAAATCCTTAGCAGGGGACCTGTGATTTCACAAAAAGGACACATACTCTTCAAAAATAAAAAAAACGTCACATAGCAAAATATCAAGGAGTGAAGAATTTCACTTTGGTGGCTCGTTCCACACGTGAATAGCTCCTACACGTGAATGCCTCCCACACGGGAATGTCCACACGGGAGCCACACGGGAATATCCCCTCCACATGGGAATGTCACATGGGAGCCACACAGGAATGTCCCCTCCACACGGGAATGCCACACATGAATGTCCGCATGGGAGCCACACAGGAATGTCCATACAAGAGCCACATGGGAATGTCCCCTCCACATGGGAATGCCACATGGGAGCCACACAGGAGCCACATGGGAATGTCCCCTCCACACGAGAATGCCACATGGGAATGTTCACACAGGAGCCACACAGGAATGTCCCCTCTACATGGGAATGCCACACGGGAGCCACACAGGAATGTCCACATGGGAATACCACACAGGAATGTCCACATGGGAGCCACACAGGAATGTCCCCCTCCACACGGGAATGTCCACACAGGAATGCCACACGGGAATGCCCACACAAAATGCCACACAGGAGCCACATGGGAATGTCCCCTCCATACAGGAATGCCACATGGGAATGTCCACATGGGAGCCACATGGGAATGTCCCCTCCACACAGGAATGCCACATGGGAATGTCCACACAGGAGCCACATGGGACTCATGTGTATGCACACAGCTCCCCTCCACCTTTCAAAAAAAGTGACCAAAAAACAGCCCGTCAACCACATAGGTAGCTCTGACGAGCCACCAATGACCACTAACTTAAGAATTCTCACAGGAGGATTTTCTGAAATACCTTATGAAATTTAAGATTTTTGATCTGTCATGCGGGGATGTCCTTTTTGTATTCGCAACTGATCTAATTATATGAAAGTGACGAAAATTACTTTTGGCAAAAACAGGTTTCTAACCCGGAGCCATCAGACTATTCAGTAATCATCATATTGGTTGTGAAGTGATTTAAATCGTCCCGGAATTATGAACCACTGGATTGGTCAAAGTAGTTTAACTCATCAAATACCCGAAAATCTCGAAAAAGTAAAAGGTTAATCCCCACGTAACGCCTTCACATTCCGGACCAAATTATATGCTGTAACTCGGTTGTGAAGAGGTTCCTTCGATGAGGTATTCAGTCTTATCTCCTTGGTTTCCACGGAGTCATTGTAATGTAATTGTATTATTGAGCCACGAGGTCAACCAGTTCCAGCATTGTTTATTTCTAAAACCTCGTTCAGACGTAGCGATTGCGTCAACGTTGACTTTAGTGAGTTTATCATAAAGCTGCTTGATTCCAAACAAAAATCCCTTATCCCTTAAATGAAATACAAAATAGAAGAAAACAATTTACAATTGGCACAAAAGTCCTGTCTGCCAATTTACAAATTTCACAATGAGCCCTGTGCTGTTAAATGTCCATGTTTACAAATGTACAAACACAGAAAATCTCTCTCCTAAAGAATGGAACATCCAACATTTCTGTTCAGCTGTTGTTTATCCTTTTGCTTCAAGTGGAAATGAATTTTGGAATAAAGCACATGGCAGTGTAGAATTTGTTTGCTCAAACAATGGTGTGATCTTAAAGTCACATTTCTCAGTTGACCATTCTGACCATTCTAAGGCAATGAACTTGCATACATGTTTGCACTGAGGGTGCATACTGAGTGTCACCCATTCCTACATTAATACATTTGACACACTGTTTGAAATTGTTGGTGACAGAAATACAAATACACAGTGGAAACAAAGCTTGGAAACTGAATTCATTTAAGGTTGCTATACACACTGACCTGACACAACCTGACTTCACATTCCTGTAATGTGAAAGAACAGAGTCAAGCTTCAGTGAATACTAGCTGTGTTAAAACTAATTGAACTATGACCCATGGCAATCCATTATGGTTGCCATCAAACCAGTGGTAAAGCAAGCTGAAAAACAGTTGGCGACGAAAATTTTAGGAAGAATAAACTTTTTAAATTTGATATTGATGAATTTGAAGTTGACTTCATCGAACAACTTTTTCAGAAATATTTGGTTTTCAACAATAAAGACAGTCTGTAAAGTTTTGGAACATTTTTCATCAGAGTACTGAGTGAAGTACGTGTTACCATTGGTTTCAATTACAATTTGTGAAATGATCTATTTCATTGGGTCAAATAACTACTACAAATATTAAGGGGAGAAGAATTTCACTTTGGTGGCTCAAAAGCAAAATAGTAGCTATCTCATACTAAAGTAATGTGCAAAATGCCTCAAAATATACCTGAAGCTTTATGTTTTCTGTTATTATTCCATAAGAAGTGTTTAATAGGGGCAAGTAATAGTAATTAAGGGTAACCAATGATGGATATTCAATGTTCTGAAGCTATCCTCTACCAACAATGAGCTAAAAACCTCAAAATATGCCTGAAACATCCAATTCCCTATTATCACCTACTAACTGACTGGTTGTTAGGAGCAATAATTGATAACCAAGAGCACACTGTGATGGATTTTCAATGGTCATAAGCTCCCCTCCACCATCAATGAGTAAAACACCTCAAAACATGACTGAAATATCAAATTCCTTATTATCACCCATTAACTGACTGGTTGCTAGGAACAATAATTGGTAACCATGGATGGATTATTTAATGGTCATAAGCTTCCCTGCACCAACAATGAGTAAAACACCTCAAACACTTCAAAATATGCCTTAGACATCAAACTCCCCATTTTAAATGACAGCCATCTTTGATAATTCAAGATGGCTGCCATTCATGGGATCCAATATGACCACCAATGCTCCCTGCCACCTTAATTTAAAGTGGAATTTTCTGAGTTTTCCAATATTCAGCCCCATCACATTGCACATTATTACCATGTATGGTAGATGTACATGAATTCATGTGTATGCACAATGTCCCCTCCAACTGCCAAAAATAGGAACCAAAAAAACCGTCCGTCAACCACATAGGTAGCTTATGAGCCACCAACAAGTATTGTTCTCATAGAAAAACGCAGAAAATGGCCTCATGTCCAGTCTTTTATCCCCATTGACACATTGCTAAACTATGACGTTGACACAAACGCAACCGTTACGTGCGAACAAACCTTAAGCCCCTAAATCATCGGAATTCACGCAGTCAATCCCAAAACAGGAAATGAAACATTCCTTTTGATTGGCCCAAGTCACCATGGATCTCATCCAATCAGATTAGCATCTCAATCAACAGGAAATTCCTGCTGATTGGCTTGGAAACAGGTGGTCCTCTGCCAATCAGATTAGCATGTGAATAGAGACGCTGAACGCCGGACCCCGGTTCTTTTGACAGAATGAGACGCTGACCCCGGTTCCTTTGACAGATTGATGAGAATATTATTGAGAGTCCAGAACCTGCAGGCTTCATCTCAGAGACATGTCACGGAATACGATTATACACAGAGAGAGTATCCTTTATTATATGCACTCCATACTGACTTTTGAAGAAATCCACAATCACTGGAAATGCTAACTTGACTTTTCTGAAACAACAAGTTTGGCATGAGAAGTGAGAGATTACCATTCCACCTCAGCTTTCCCGAATAGTTTGGCAAATTTCATGGTTATTTATGAAAAAATAAAAAGAACAACGTAAAGGCAATGCATGTCATAGCTGATAGTCAGCAGAGCAGCAAAGCTGAAATCTTGGACTTGGTGACGCCATGTTATTTTGTGCACGGCGTTGCATTAGGGTTGTGTGTAAGAACATAAATATGTGTTTTCAAAATGAAGAGACCACCTAATCTTTCAATTTCTCTGGGAAAATCCGGAATCTAAAATACAGGAAAGAAAATGGGTTGAGAAATAAATCTTGTCAATATTTTTCAACATCAAACATAAAATCTTTCTTAGAGGAAATTGATAACTCCACAAGGTATCTTTGAAAGGGATGCTGGGACAATTGTTGTCCCGCTGTGATTAAGAATCTAATCCCGCGGATGGGTATTTATGAGTGAGGGGGCCCCGGACCTAGTCACTGTGATTACAGAGGTATTATTGCGCCAGACATATCCTTGTGAAATATGAGTCTTTCATTGACTTTTTTAATAAGGCTGTGTGTGGTTATTGCCAATAAATAAAGGAAAAGATATAGAGTTTCAGTGGAGAGGGAGAATGGATTGCATTAGCATTAGTCCGAGTGCAAATCATGTTAAGACAGACGCACACATTGTGGATGCAAGATGTTCTACTGACCATGCTTTTATTCCTTACACACAGAGTGGATGCACGATGTCCTACTGACCATGTTTTTATTACTTACACACAGAGTGGATGCAAGATGTTTTACTGACCATGCTTTTATTCCTTACACTTAGAGTGGATGCAAGATGTCTTACTGACCATACTTTTATTCCTTACATACAGAGTGGATGCAAGACGTCTTACTGACCATGCTTTTATTCCTTACACACATAGTGGATGCAAGATGTCTTACTGACCATGTTTTCATTCCTTACACATAGAGTGGATGCAAGACGTCTTACTGACCATGCTTTTATTCCTTACACACAGAGTGGATGCAAGATGTCTTATTGACCATGCTTTTTTTCCTTACACATAGAGTGGATGCAAGATGTTTTATTGACCATACTTTTATTCCTTACACATAGAGTGGATGCAAGACGTCTTACTGACCATGCTTTTATTCCTTACACATAGAGTGGATGCAAGATGTCTTACTGGCCACCTGTTCATTAGCGACATACATAGTGGATGCGAAATGTCATACTAATTTTTACCCCCCCCCCCCCTGAACACAAGATGAATATGATGTCTTTTTGACAAATACCTGGTCCCCACACGCAGGATGGAAGTGTGATTTCTTCCTGACTATTTTCTTAAACTAAGCTTGGACTGGATGCATAATGGCTTCCTTCCCTTGATCTAAAGCAACATTGTGAAATTTACAATGCAAATCAATCCGATAACATTTTAAAAATCAAACACACACATCTGTCAATTATTTCCATCCTAAGTGAACAGAAGTACCTCATTGGATCAAATTGATTTTTATGATTGTGTTACTTCTGAAATTTTAAATAAACCATGAAATGATTGTAGTAAAGTGTATTTCCCAAAATTTGTTTTAACTTTTGCTGGCAAGAAACAAAACATTCCTGAAAGCGTTTGAGACAGGAGGGAAGTGAGACATTCTAGGTCTATCCTGTGACAGGTAGGTAGTAAGTAAACTATTCTGTGTCCACATACGGGCAGGTAGGAAGTAAGACATTCTGGGTCCATCCTGTGACAGGTAGGAAGTAAGACATTCTGGGTCCACCCTGTGACAGGTAGATAGTAAGACATTCTGGGTCCACCCTGTGACAGGTAGATAGTAAGACATTCTGGGTCCACCCTGTGACAGGTAGATAGTAAGACATTCTGGGTCCACCCTGTGACAGGTAGATAGTAAGACATTCTGGGTCCACCCTGTGACAGGTAGATAGTAAGACATTCTGGGTCCACCCTGTGACAGGTAGATAGT
>JBCAUG010732066.1:0-11929 GCA_038406175.1 Haplosyllis leylae | reverse complement strand
GGAGTGTTGTTTCACAATTTTTCATAAACCTCTCCCCTACAAGATTGATGCTCCCTTCTCTGGAGAATCCTGGAACAACCCTTGGTACACCCAAACTCTAGATTCTAGACTCTAGTCCAAACCCTACACTAAACTCAAAACTCAGGAGAGTGGTAATTTTGCTTTTACAATCAACAGTCATACACCAGCCGGACAAGGCCTAAAATTCAATCCGATTTATCCACTGATCACCTTCAGAATTACTATTTACCATCTCTGGCAAAAACTGAGTTGTAGATGTTGACACCAGCCACCACGTCGATACCAACAGATACTTGTTCCAGACTACCATCCACCTACAACATAGCTCAAACAACTGTGTTTTCAAAATGCGGTATCAAAAGGGAGATCTATAGAACACATTGGTTCTTTTTGGCATTTAAGCTGTGCATAATTGCCATAAAAGTTTTTTCCCTTTCTATTGATAGATATTCTTATCACAGATGTCATAACCTTGTAATCCGTCATACATCCCACCTTTTGCCATGAGAATGTCCCGGGTCTGTTTCCATTCCTTGATTCATGCACATAGTAGATTTCTCCAGTGTCCACAGGTTTGTGTACACCCCAGATTCCAGCCTGTCCTACACTTATCCAGTCCAGGATGAAGGGAGTAAACACCCTCTCCCATCTGCATTCTGGAACTGAAGAGTACAGTTTCTGTGGTAAAGGCTTTGCATACAGAAAATAGGAAAGAAAAATGTTTTCAAATCAAATTTATATTGAGGGAAACACAATAGTCATGCATTTATCATTTACCTCTTAGAAAAATTGAACTATCTCCATTTACTATGGCAGATATTGATCCGGTACTATTCAGCAGAAAACACTCTAGTTTTGTTTGAGAGTTTGATCTAACCTCAACCGCTTGGCATCCTTTCTTTCTACAAATAGCGGTGCAACCTGACGACCCCAAGTAGTTGATGAATAAAAGGTTATTCGCAAAGTGAAGCAAATTATATTGAGAACTTTCCTCTCGTATTCAAAATTTATCAAAATAAAGCAACAGTGAAGGTTATCAGTCTACTCCAGAGGTGTTTTCTCAGAGACATTCGTTGCATTTACTGGTTGGTACCTCAAGCAAGAGACGACACAGTTTCCTTCATTATCAACAACCAGAGATTGTACTATCCACTCGGTTGCCATGGAATCTACCACAGATTTATTCCTTAACTCTCTCACACAGACATGCTCATCTGGAAGAGACATTTTTAGTAATCCATTGTTGTCATCTGCGCTTTGGCAGTACTGACAGGGCAAAACATTTTGTGAACAAGTTTAGAACGACTACAGAATTGAGTACAGAGTTTAAAATATTTTAAAGATCCCAAAGCCTACCATGAAGTGCACATTTCCATATGAAGTAAATTGTATGACAGCAGACTAATTTTGCAATTCAAAATTCCAAACACTTCAGAATTGAGAGTTTTAAAATTGAAATAGACTAGACAATCAGTATTTATCAGTAAAGAGAAACCTCAGCACGGTCGTATGAAACAGGTATACGTGTTGTGGTCACAGGGTAGGATAATGACAAAGATAGAGTTGACATACATATGACAGATCATACATCAGAGACTGCCCACCAGATGTCAACACTTTAGACTTGGTGTTCAACATACTGATAGAATACTGTCCTAGCAGGGTTGTTATCTGCAGTGCAACTAATCTAACACATCACTGGTCATGCAGTGAGGTGTTAGTGGTACTCAATAACCTATGGCTTAATACAATTAGGCCACATGGCTTATGTATGGAAGTCAATGCGATATGGTGTAGTGATGACAGATAAATCAATGATGCATAAATAAGACAAAACTAGATTCAGTGTTGGTCACAGTGGGGGCAATACATAGGCATTGCCAAGGATGGATGTCACAATAAGGGTTCTTGGACATCAACAGGTCCTTTTATAGCCATTTTGGCGGGGCCCTACTACACATGTGGATCTTCAGAAAGATATGTCCAATGCATACCCATAGAGGGAGGGTTCACCTGCCCTGATTATGATGACCTTAGAGCCACTCGACATGGGTGCAATGACATTTCCGTCACATATGGACCAGGCTGCCACACAAGTTTTTAAATTGCACTTGCGTTTTTATTTCAAATTTAGTGTTTAGTGTATTGATGTACCATGCACTACTGGTGAGTATGTAATTCTTTCAAGTGGAATATTCAATCATTGTCCAATTACCCAACAATAAACTATACTGCTATACCAGAGTCGATGGCAATAATATGGCTAAATTTATCCATTACCAAATATTAGCTAATGCATTTGTATTAATGTGCCATTTTTCCTATTGATATTCCATAAATTGTCATGAGGTCTGGAGCAATTGCCAGGCACTTGGTCCCTACGTCAATTTGAATATATGCCCTGTGTTGTGCTTGACATTGAAAGGATCGTGTATTGTTTACGTACCATTTGCACAGTCGTACAGCTCCAAAAGTTCACAATCAACGACGGATTTATTCCAATTTGTAATGAAAATAAGTAAATCCAACAGAAGAACGAGAATATTCTTCATGTTGTCAATGATGAATATTACGACAGAAATCCATCAACTTTGGTTCGACTTTCCTTTGTAGGTGGGTCCGAAGAAGGCACTGAATGTTTTATAATGTGAATACGTGTATCAGGTCCCTCGGGATTGCTTCACATCGATTTTGCATTAAGTTCTTTGGTTTTTGTCTGAGTGATTCTTTATAACATATTCATCAAGGCAGTATTCTGAGTGCGAGGACACGAGGCTGAGAGATCAAACATTTGTGAATTAACAGTTTAGATAGGTCTGAAATCTTAGTCTTATTCCAGCAAGAAATTTCAAATCGAATTATATTTTATGCAGGGTGGAATCCTGTGGTCTTCTTTGTTGAAACAAGTTATGTGTTTGTTGTATATCATTCTAAACTGGACTTCAGAGTGGTGTGCAATGCTTTAGGATCCAATCATATGACAGCAGAGGTGTACAACCTTTCAAGAACCAATTAAAATTATGTTAGGCTGTACAGTCAGCAGGTGTCGCACCAGAGGTGAATCTGGGGAATCCATCGTGTGCAGACGAGGAAGCACGCAAGTGAGGGATCCACCCTGGCTTTGAAACCCAGGGCAGACGTCACCAGAAGTCCAAAACAGGGGTATCAGTGGCCCCACGAAAGGAACTTATGTCCCCCAAAAACTTTTAAAAAAAACTTAAGTTAGAAATGTGTCAGAGAGGTACAATGTACAACTTTTTGAACCAACCAGATTCAAGTAGTGACGTATAACTTTTCAGCAGCCAATGACCTTTAGCTAGTGAATTGGTCGCATTTGTGAAATACAACTTTTGTCATGGTGGATTTCCTGTATATCACTCATAAATACAATGTAATGGTATACTGCACCGGAAAGTTTTGAAAAATAAAAATGACGTCATGAACAAAGTTCAAATGGTGTCTGATGACGTTGTTAGAGCAAAATGATGTCATGGCAGCATTCTGTGTAAACAAATTCCAACCAATGAATGTGGGTTAAAGTAGGCATGCTTATCATAAAACTGCCAAAGGCATGGATGTTAAGTCCAAACAGGATGTAACAAATCCCTCGAAGTAACCACTAAGGTGACTCTATGAGCCACCAATATTTCTTTAGCACAAACTGACCAACACCTGAAAAAAACACGTGAAATGGTGTGAAATTTAATTGACTCTTCCACAACTTGAGAAGCATTTTGAAAAAAAAATATCATTTTCCAATGTGCATGGAAGAACTTAAACGAGATAAGTATCTGTTATCCCTTTATTTTCTTAAAATCTCCACAGATCTGAAGGTATCAGTACTTCTTAATTTTATATCCCTTTGCACTGAATTCAAACATTCAATGTGGTTCTCCAGAGTTCTCCATTGATTAGTACAATCCATAGTTCGTTTTTATACACAGAAGTCTGCTTAACGTCTCCCTCACTGAACGTTATCTCCTCCCAACCGTCTCCTACAGGATTATCTGGGGAAATACCTGCAATAATTTCATAATGGAGGTTTTCTTGCATTTGAAGTTTTTAGGGTTATTGAAAGCCGCGTGAACGAATTGATTTTATTGTCCCTTTCATACTTTCAGGGACATTTTTGGAATTGTTTCAGTTTTCGAAACACTTTGGAGTGTGTGTAGAAAAAGGAAATACTTTGCACAACCATACCTGTTCTGTATCGTAGACCTCCAGATATATGTACCGCAACCACCCAGGGGCTACCTTCTGCGGAAACCTGCCTAAACTGGTCTCCACCTTGAAGAATACCCGTACAAAACATATTGTTAATTATTATCCATGATAACATTGAGCCCAGGAGTGTGCTCGTTTCGACTTAATTTGTGCGCGCCTAATTTGTTGTTCTCATAGTACCAACTATGTTCAGTTGTCCCAGTATTGATTTGTGAAATTACAGTAATTAAAGACTTTTGAAAAACTCGAATAGAAGCGTAAAAATTTGCTTGGCGTAAAACAGTCAAAAAACACCCAAGTCAAAGTAGTATGCCTTGAGTGCGGTGAGATCTGATTGACAACTTCAGATCGTTTTCAAGGATAATCCATCTGATAAAATTGGACCAAATTGTAAGTGACTTATTACCATTGCCAGCATAATTGTATCACCATAATTGTATGGAGAATTCAGCTGAAACCAATTTGCCAAGTTTCAAAGATGGGTTTAAAATTCAAAATTCTTTACGACTTTGTTCTAATACATGGCATGACAATTTACATTTTACAAGCTGTTTTTTTTTGAATGAACACGGGATGAACATCATTACTGAAGAGATTTAAGTGATTTCAACGAAAAGATGCATTTCGATGTTTAAGAACAAAGAGAATTTTTTGTTGCTGCTCATTAGTACTGCACTTGCTTTCAAACTTTTTCTAGTTTTTCACAACATGCATTTCTGTCAGATCTGGCAGATCTGACAGCTCTAGAAGTGGACCTCTACTCCTTGCTGCATATGTGTTAAGTAATCGATGAAATACACACAATCTAGCAGGTACTAGAAATATTAAATAACCCTTACCTTTAAATTTTAAATTGTGATTATTCTGAAAAATTGCAATTTATTTCTGTCAGATCTGACAGATCTGTTAGATTTGCTTATCAAGAAAAGCCCAATTGATCACATGGACTCGGATGGGTGTCATCTATTCAGACAAAGTTCTAATTGACTTGTTTGTGCCTTTTTCAAGCTTGAAATTGTAAAGGTAGATTCACACATAACGCCTTTGTTTCCGTTTTTCTTTGATCTTTGCCGTCCTCCTCTTGAGCATGCAAACATCAAGTGTAAACGCAATCACTTGCTGCCATGGAAACCACCCTGAACGTTTGACGCAACGCAGATACAAAGGTTTCGTGTGAACAAGACTTTGCAGAGCGAAAATAATAACCTTTTGCGTTCTTTTACTATCATTTCTTTTCAACTCATTTCTTTACAAGAAAGTCCTCCTGCATAAACGCAAGAGGCATACCGCCCACTGCGTAGCCGACCTATCCCCGGGGACTTATGTCCCCCAAAAAAATTTCCAAAAAAACACAAAATTCAAAAAAAAATATTCAAAAAATAAAAAATCCAAAAAAAAAAAAAACACTTACCCGGTACAGCTGTGAACGTCGTTGCTGTATAATCTCTGTACACGATTAGATTATCCAGGTTGATTCCCCAAACTCCCGTCAAACCTGCTGAGACGTACTTCAGTCTGCCTGGCTGTAAAGTCCAAAAATGTCCTACACAAAAATAAATCTTTAATTTCCTACACGACTTGCTGCGACTTTTATTCCAAGATGGAATCGGTCTCCCACAAAGAATTTTGTTCACAAATTCGGTTTGGGTATTTGTAGCAAAAAAAAATGATTTTACTGGCTTGGTTAAAGTCAGCTTAATGCCACGGTTACATTGCACGGACCGGGACAGAGACAGGGACCAGGACAGGGACAGGGACAGGGGTGTAATGTTCACATTGCACAGGCACTGGAACTGGAAATGAGACCTGGAAATATTATGCATGCAACTGAAGCCCACTGAAAGTACCACAGGGAAATTTTTGAGGTCCTGAAAAATGGGTTGGAAACCCATTGACAAAATTTCCTGTCCCTGTCCAGGTGCAATATGAACAGTTCTGCAAAATATATAGTAACCCATTGTACCCAGCCCTGTCCCGGTCCAGTGCAGTGTGAACGCAGCATTAGATCCGCCACTGCTCAAGTAGAGCTACCTACAATCAGTGACATTTTAGTAGGAATCTCCTGGAATATTTCTGACCATCTTTCCTCAAGGACCAACATTTTGTGTTACATGTAGAAATGTCTTTTGTACAAATTAAGTTTTACTGTACAGTGCAGAATGGTTACCACGGCCCTCAGTCCAGCTTTACTGATTGATATACGTGACTACTGTACAAGCTGGTTGGATATACTGGTTAATAAGCTGGCTGCGGCATGTTGATCAATAGACATGAATGCCAGCCAGCACTCTCTCTGAGCCTCATGTCTCAGCTGTGCGCTGGCAGACAGGCCGCACTGAAAAAACTCATTGAACGAAAATTTCCAGACATGTTACGTAAATGGGACAATTACACAAGAAGAATGCTTTTTAAAGTCCCCAATGGTTGCGGCATAGCGTTAAAAACGTAACAAACGTTAAGCTACAGCTTCAATTTTAATATTAAAACTGGAATTTTTATTCGGCTATGGAGATTTTTTTTTAAAAACACAGCAGACGAAAAAGCAATGTCTTAAAACACAGGTCTGTATTTCCGTTTGGAAAAAGCAAAATTTATTCTTCCGTCGCACAAAAGGTTTCCATTCAGGTAATAAAGAAACAGACATTTTACCAAGAATCCAGCTTTTTAATTTATACAATTCTTTTGTCATTTTTTGTAACAAGTCGGTTAAAGCTTAATTAATTGATCTTTCCGTCGCATTCCGGTTACAACGTTTCCACAAGGACTTTCAAATTTCGGGTTCTTTCAGTGAAAAAAAAACCGTGTCAAGCGCCAAACCACGCAGGCATCGGACGGGGAAAGTCAAACTACGCACCACTCGTGAAGTAGTGTTACGTGACATAATTTAGTCGCCCACTTTCCAACCTTGACGATCATTTTCAACCATGTACCGTTTCCAGGCGGCCGAGTAAATATTTTTTTAGGATATCGGGATGTGTATGTGGTGTGGGGGGGGGGCGGCAAGGGCTACGAGAATGCCAGACACGCATTCAAAAAGCGAAGGAAAACTCCCCAGTCTTGCACACAGACGACATCAATGGACCTTTCTTTACAAAGTTTACCAACAACATATAACCTATGCCAAAAATGGGGGACAGGGGGGTTCCTCAATGACGGGATGTTTAAAAGGACTTCCCACGTAATTCCAGGGGCAAATCCTAGGTCCTTCTGTCTGGTTACTCACGGGGTTATAAACTAGAATATGTTGTTCCAGACTGAAGAAGCAAGCACATGCAGAGTACAGTAAGAGTGAGAAATGAAACACGAACGAAAAGTCTGGCCTACATTACACATACATGCAACATGTCGACTTTCACAGTACAGAAGATAGAGAGGATCCAACTCAACAGCCGGGCCCAGCCATGTGTCTGCTCTGACTGAAGTCTCACTCTGCCTCAAGTCTCAGTCTGCCTGACCACCGCACATGAAGTGGTGCGGTTCATAAACTGGGTCATCTCGTTTTATTGCTACTTTGACCGCTCGTAAGAGACAAAAGAACCACCATAACATCCTAACCCACATTTGCTCGTGTAAGAACACACTTCAGATAAGACATTGGGTACGAAAAAGTAAAATTTATGAAGAAAGCAAAGGAGCGAGGAGCGTTGGGCCTGTCCTGTCTCGGAGTGTACTGAGCTAAGAGAATGCAAACTTACCTGTTTTTTATCCTGGGTACTTAGACACTTTTTAAAGATCCCCATTAGTTTTGCAGCACACATTGGGTTACAATCCAGTGAAGGAAACTATCTGTCTATCCACATCTACTGAGAGGTCATCCACATATGACCAGTCTTCCTCTTTTTCCCTTCTGTCCATCCAATTATTACTGATATTACAATTAATTCTGCAGAAGGCAGAAGCTCTTCCTCTCCTCCTTCTCTGTCCACTACTTCTTTCGACCAAACGTTCACTTTTTCTACATATCCTCATGGAAGACTGCATCTATTTTTAACCCCGGATCTTCCTCGTGCAACAATTGAATGCTTATCGCACCATCTATCTGTCTCTCTTGTTTTGTGTGGAGGAGAAGAAAACCCTGAAGATACTACTTCGGAGCTGTGCGCTTATTATTTCACTAACTAGTAGAATCCACACCAACAAACCAGGCTGGCTTATTGTTCTATCTTTTTCTTCATCATAGCCCCAGATTTACTAACGAGATTTTGTAGCATGTATCCAGATCCACTCCAGCGTCCAGTGTACAATGTTCAGTTCTTCTCAGTAAACTCGGGAGTCCTCTTGTTGAGATGACGGGATGGATAAAGACCCAGGCAAGCTGAGCCTGCTTTTACACCGGTCTGTGGTGCTAGTGTTACTCCTGTACTTCTTGCCAAGAATTACTCTCTAAAATGTCAGCAGAGTCATGCTATTCCTTTGCTCCTGGCCGCCAGTGTATAATAAAATGTATTAGTCCAAAGAAGCCCTCGCACTGTAGTAGTAATAGCTACTCATATTTTTTGTAGCCAGATTCGAACAGACTATACCGGTACACTTCTTGCTTCAGCACAGACAGAGAGGCCCTGGCTCTCTCTCTCTCCCTCCTTTCACCTTGCCTAAGCTTTCTGTAAGTGAGCTCTGCTGTCAGACAGTACCCACTTTTATACATGCAGCCATCAGCAAGCCGTCAGACATTGCCACCAGGGGCGCTTTAATCGGCCGTCAAAATATCATGGCCGCTACACCACATGTACACAGCCTTGCCGGGTGACGTCAGCCCCAGTCAAACATGTGACTGGAAAAAGCAGACAGCAGTTAAATCCTTGAAAAGAACACAGTAGTACATGTGTACATGTCCTGTCACCCCCATGCTCGTAAAAAGCACATGTAATTATATTCGAGACAGCTTTTGCCAGTAGGAATTGAAGTCAGGAAAAACATCGATCGAAAATGTCTCATTTGGAATGACTTTCATAAGACTTCATGCTCAAATAACATAATGCGACTTTTTCATTGGCACGTAGGCTGGAAATTATGCAGAGCGTAAATGGTTGAAACCAACTAAAGCCGGGAAAGGGCAACCTATTCAGTCCAGTCAACCTAGAAGGCAGAAACTGGAATTTTCTTGGGTTCAAGACTCAAATCTAAACCAAAATCAAATTGTGTAAGGCCAGTAGATGCTGTAACTTTTGTCTGTCAAGGCTGACCTAATACCAGACAGATAAATATGTCTAGACTTATCTTTGTCATCGGACCTGTGATAATGACATGCATTAGTCAATGTATGCAGAGGTGTAATGATCACCCTAAATTATGACCCTTGGTCCATACCTATTAGCTCCTTTTCCTGCCCTGTATCTGTGTTATTGACTTCTATTCTTTGGCATCATGTAAATATTAGCAACGTTGAATAGTATTTTATTGTCTGGAACACACAGCTGTGTCTATTTTAAAAAATTGAGACTAGTTGTTTTAAATTAGTTTCAAATTAAACTTTCAACAAATTTTATCCAATTTGTGGTTTGAGCATTTGAGGACAGTAATTTTTTTCAATTGCGTGGGGTTTCAGAGATATTAGGGCAAAACATTATGGTGGTTGGCACCCCCATCGTAATCCGTAATTATCTTAATTCTATTACAAATGTAGAACAAGTCTCATAAGTCAAAAGTCATAAATCAGAACATTATTTAATTGATAGGAGATTAAATTGATTAGCATATGGTTAGATTTTAATCATAGAGATCATCCTTCAACTGCCTGATAGTTAAATGTTATATGTTATAATCTAATTATCACTGTTGCCCGTTTGGCCGAAAATTATTTCAGATATATATATTTTTTTCCTTTTCTATCTATCAGAAATCTTAGTGTTTTATCAGGAAGGAGAAAAAATGTATTAATTTTGTGGACATCTGTCGGACAGTAACTACCATATTAATTTCAGTCAAGATGATAAACCGTAAAAGCGGAGAGATTTTCCTGCAGGTTGGTAATTGAACAATGTCTGTCTGGAAAGTCTACTGCTGCTGGCGTGTCGTATGAGAGTGTGAGGTGATATAATAATAGCCTTCATGCTGTAAGATTATTGTAAATTTAAATGGCGCATGCGACATAACGATTCCACACGTCGGTCTTTCGTCCATCCCGCCGAAAAACTCCACTTCGATGGTGGTGGTGGCAAAAAGCTTTCTGGAGTATGATCCATGGAAAGTGATTTATTGTGTTAATAAACTTTTTCACCGGTCGCTGCTACTTGTGGAGTAATAATCACGCTCGTAAAAGTTCTCGGCTACTGTTCGCTGCCATGAAATCGGCGTGCTTTTTTTATTCCTACGTCTTTTTCTCAGTCGGATGTCTGGCTTCCATAATCATGCATCATGACTCAGTTGAGGAACCTATGACTTTTGTGATGTCTGGCCAGCCATGCCATCTCAGACGGTTGCAACTTTGGGGTTTTCCATGTGTGCAGCTTTTTTTTATCTCTTTTCCCTTTTTATTGTATTTCAGTATTTTAGAGATTTATTGTTCCCTGTAAATGGCTATTGACGTTTATTTCGGCTCTTCTTCTTCTGGTTTTTTCCTCACTTTTCTATCAGACGGCTAAACATGTCATCTCAGGACATGTATAGCACCGTTACAACATTTTTTATTCAAAAAGAACATGAAATCTAGTTATGTTTGTTACGAACTTTCATTACTTTTGGCATTTCTTTTACAGCAGAATCGTGTAAACGAAAAGAGAACTTCGTGAAGTTTGACCCGTAAATTTAGCATGTGGCCTTCGTGAGAGGGATTGGTCTACGTACCATTGGGTGAAACTTCGGTTTTACCTTTTTGATAATCCAACATACCATGAAATTAGAGTTCAACTTGAAATTTTTAATGACCGTAACTTTATTAAAGTTTCGGCACAAAATGGCTGCCAGGAACCACGTAAAATGTAAACGTGGCAAACCAGATCTGATGGGATGATTTCAAAGGAGACGATTGCTACAACTGACTGGTTAGGTTTTCAAAGGAGTTGATTTTGCAACTATCTTTGTCAAGGCGTGACGACCAGGTTGCGAAAAAAGTAGCTTCTGGCTGGTCGTGTGTCTATGATGTAATCTGTCTGAGCGTGGTGCCTGGATCAGATATTTCTCACATTCACAAAGAAATACTCAAAAAGATTAGAAAAGGCTGGGGCTCACTTAATCTTTGAAACCGGGATTGAGTGCGTTGCTGAAACGTAGACACGACGACCGGGAAAATTTGCATAATGCACCACAGGCATCCGTTCACGCATCAGACAGAAAACGATCGGGACGATCTAAACTTCGCGCAAGGAAGACAAAAACTACAGTGAAAACCGAGACTTCTGTGCGGATAAATAAAAATAAAATGTCAAAACTGTTCCCGAGTATCTTATCTCGGTAGATACAATGCGTGAACATCTGACACTCGGGTTTTTTTCTGCCTACATTTCCTTTGTAGTGTTTGTACGTCTATTGCAAGTCACTCTAGTCGCTGTATAAACTGTACATGTAAACTGTTCTTTTAAATGCCGTGTTGCACTGTACTAGCAAAAAGTATTAGACACTTTACAAAGGCAAGACAATGTTCAGTACCACTGGGCCCTACTCGTACAAAAAGTAGGGAAGGCAGAACGACTACGACTAGTCGACTAGTCGGATATGAGTCCGACTAGTCGACTACCATTTTGTTAGT
>JBCAUG010732055.1:0-11929 GCA_038406175.1 Haplosyllis leylae | reverse complement strand
CGTGCGAATATCATTCTCTAAACAGAGAACATAACCGGAAAACTCAGAACTCAAACTCTGTGAATATCGCGTCTCCTAAGAACCAATATGCAAGAAAACATACAGTGAGAATGTCTGTGCGGTTTGATGTGGATTACACGTACGTTATTCAAAACACTTTTCGGTTAGTTGACAAATTCCAATTTCATAAGTATCGCCAAGAAAAGGTAAACCAACATTTTCCACACAAAAAAGAAGATTCCATTGTGATGAAGGACCAACCTTTCCACTGACCCGTAATCAGACCGCTGCATCACGAACTCTCTTCAACGGTATCACAGAAACAGAAACCAGTTTCAGCAACAAGCAAACCCCCGATTACACACAATATAGTTGATGCAGATCCAAATATGTTGGCACAAACTGATGCTCAATAAGCTAATTTCACAAAAGACTAGTTTCCAAATATAGTCATTGTGGTGAATATGGGCCAATAACACACAGCTGCGAGTATTGTCACTTAAGTGGATCAATCCACCTGATTGATTGTGTGAAGTGTTCACGTAGAAATTCCCATTTAACAATGATATCTCTCAAGGACCCTACAAAGTTGAATTCTGTGGAAACTGTTAAGAGAACTACAAATAGAATAGATGGAAAGAATGTGTTTACAGGTCACCCTGAAGGAACTTCAAACAATTCTGACTAAAACAGAGAAGTCAATAATTTCTGCCTCCACTGGTGATATTGGAAAACTAATACTTTACTAAAAATTGTATATTAGTGTTGAGATCCAAGTGATGTGGCCATATTTCAACATTTCTATTTATAAGTAGAATAAAATTACAATAACAACAAATGTTATTGTCAGACATTTTTGAGCATATGCTTTTTTGTCATTTTTAATATATTTGTCCATTGAAAAATTGAAATATGGCCATGTCCCTCGGATCTCAACACTAATATACATATTTTAGTACAAGAATTAGTTTTCCAATATCACCAGTGGAGGCTGCATGCTTCAAAATATGAAATCCTATAGACTACTAAACTCTTTGTCAGAAATTAGTGATATCTCTGTTTTAGTCCAAATTTTTTGATGTTCCTTCAGGGTGCAGGTGTCATGAGAAGATTCTTTGGTCAAATTTTAAATAGTCGACAGTTACACATTTTTCAGTAGCCTTCGTATGAAAGTATATTGACTTTTGGTGAGTTTGAGTTCGAGTTGCGTATCGATGATATACTAGGACACAAAATTTTGTTGTTGAGAATGACCTAGGCAACAAGCAACTAGTTGACTGGTACTTTCTCTGCAACAAGCAACTTGTTGACTAGTACTTTCTCAGCAACAATTTAAATTGCTTTGTTGTCAATAAGTTGCTTGTTGCCGAGAAAGTACCAGTCAACAAGTTGCTTGTTGCTAAGAAAGTATTAGTCAACAAGTTGCTTGTTGCCGAGATCATTCCTGACAAACAAAATTCTGTGTCTGAGTATGTCCTTGGTACCCATATCAGGCTAACTCGAACCCTACTCGAACTCGAACTTGCCGTTTTCCATTCCTGGTATGAAACTGGCTGACATTAAATTTGGTAGCCATATTTGTTCATGGTGTATATGGCACTGTCTAAATATCAACCAAATAAACCCGCGTAGTGGTACATTTTCTTGTCTCGATAAATGTATAATTAGGTTTTGAACCGTTGACAAAACTGTACTTCTGTCATACAAACGACAGAGCACACAGTTCAATTGATAGTTAATTCATTACATTGTCATCAATCATCATTGATAACACATTCTGAAAGTAAATCTATTTCTGAAGCATCCAAAATCGAACTCATTCAAAACCATCTATGTTCACAAAAATGTCATAGACAATTGATGGATCTGTACTCTTTGATGAGGCACGTAGTCTCAAATGGGTAATTGTCAGTATGTACATACGGTAAATACAGATAGATGAGGTGATTGCTCAATTGTACAATGGATTGAGTACTGAAGTACAATTCCTGTATAGGTGTATTACCTATTACGGCTTTGTTAAAAATACACATGGATAGGTCACATCAAATCGCCACCTAATTTCTTTGATATGCAGTTCAGTTAAAATTAAATCTACAAACATGTATGTATTTTTTAGTAAAGACACTGCTGAGATTTGTGTGTGTTCGCAGAGGAGATGGGGAAGGAAATTTCCATGTTTACACAGAATAAAATCTGTCAGTTTTACACAATGTAAAGAGGCTTAAAATTTACATAAGCCTTACATAATAATAGTCAATTAAATCATTGTACAGAAGGTGCTTTTCCCGACAGCATTTATCCAGCTGGCATATTAATAACACACTGAAAACCATTGACTAAAAGGGAGACAGTAAGATAAGTTGCTGATAAACCATTTTATCAACAAGAAAAATACAATATTAATTTTCAAAGGGTAGCCGTCTTTGTTTGTAATATTTCCTGCAAATAGTAAACAATAGCGAATTGATAAAAGATGAAAGCTTCTTTTGATGAAGACCACAAAGTGCATTCCATGAAAAATTTGGTAGAATATTTAAAAATTAATGGGGAAACAAATTTCTGAGGCCAGAACGACAGACAGCTTGGACGGCATTTACCAGAGGCTCTTTGCTTTTGACGAAAATTTATTTTTGCAAACAACAGTTCTTTTTCATTACAATGAAGCAAATAAACCGACAGAAAGCCTCTTATTTGAAGCTGGAAAATAAAACCAAACACGAAGGTCAATATTTAAACATGGCAGAAAATTTCTTCAAATGACATCTCATTAACTCTACACAGAGTACTTCTCAATAATTTGGAAAAACATACTTTAACTTCATTTCAACAAACTTAAAAACTAATAAAGATGACAGCAATTTTAAACATTACCTATTTAAAAATATAGTCTAAATAGAAAATAATTCTTTGTTGTTTTTAATCAAATCCTTTTTCCCTCGCACATAATAAAGTGAAGTGGCAGATATTGACTTCACATCAACCCAACAAGCTTTGGCAAATGAAAGATCGTGTCCAATAATATTTTCCGCGTTGAACTAATCTCTTTTACTGGTAATAATTGGTTCTCAGACAACAATAATATTTAGGGAAATTTCTCTATCTTCACGAATAAAAAACAGCAGAATCTAATGCACCCTAAGCTCCAATTCACTAACCAGTGTTGACAATAAACCAATAGATTCAACTGAAGGCGGTTATCCAATGTCTTCCAAGTCTCCGATTCCATCATTGAATCTGCTTTCTTTTGTCCGGACGTTCAAGAAATAACACAAGCGTTGCTTCTTGGATTACCGTTAGGTGAGTCGTGTCCGTTAGTTACGACGGTCGAACCACGGTGATTGCTGCTCTGCGGAGTTGGAACTGGAAAGGCGGAATCCGACAGTGTTCTTGAAACAGGTCTCCACCCGTACTTTGTGGACTTGTTATCGCTTTGAGGCCTCTCTGGCGCTCGCGGTTCACGCGTGGATGACCAGCGCGGCTTAAGCGAGTTTGGATCCCTCAGCCTCTTTGGTGTCAGGGAAGCTCGGCTACCTTTTGGAGCAAACGACGAAGTAGCGTTGGAACTTTGAAAACCAGATGATGTGCTCGGCCTGCGCGAATTATTCACACTTATATTTGTGGAAACAGTTTCAAGCAGCGTTGGTGATGGATCGCAGCCAGAACTGTCGTCAAACGTTATGGGAACCTTTTCGCGATTGTTATTGATGACCTGTGAGAGGGTCAGACTTAGCTGTGACTCTAGTTCCTTGACTTTATGTTCTCGTTTGGCTAACTGATCTTCTAATGAGTTGACCTGCACGGAAAAAGAGTTACTTAGGAGAGTTGGAAGAAAAAAGTTTCACATTCCACCCAAAGAACCACCCAAAAAACGGCATGTGTGACTAACAGACACCATAATTAGTATTTTAAACAATGGTTTTGTTATTTACCATTTTGCAGTAAAACTGCTGTACATATTAGACAATATTAGACTACGTACCTTCTGATTAAGGTCGGTGACTGTGTTTTCCGCTGTAGCCAAATCTGCTTTGTACTTTTTCACTGTGCTCTGCATTGTTAAGGCTCTGGTGTCAATTGTTTCTTTTATGAGTTCCCTAAGAAAGTGCAAAGTGTGGGCAATTAACTTACAAATCTGACACTGTGTTCGCCCTACTGTCTGTAAGTCTGCTTTAAAGTTTAATTATCTGACAAGTTGCGGAAAAGAAAAATAAGACTTCTTTCCAAATCTCAAACACCGATTTTTGTTCGCATGTGCGTTCTTGATGCTCAAATTGGTTTTAACAATTTTTGGAGAACATTAGTCCTCTTTGGGAGCCACTGGTACCCCTATTTTGGACTTTTGATGACGTCTACCTTGGGTTTCAAAGTCATAGTGGATCCCTTACTTGCATGCTTCATTGTCTGCATGTAATGGATTCCTCAGATTTACCTCTGGTCAGTGGTGTAACACCTGCACTACAGCCAAACCTTTTTGATACATGGACTTGCACACGTAGATCTATATACTGGCATTGGTGGGACTCGAACCGGGGATCAAGCGTGCGGCATAGTGTGCGTTCTGACCATCCGAGCCACTCCAGCTCGGCCTGTCACAGAAAATATACGAGCATGGAGCCGGAAAGATAAGCCTACCAGTTTTCCTTAGCTTTTTTCCTACTTTCTTCCATTTCAGAGTCAACGCCTAGCTCAGTTTCAACAGTAGCCCTTTGAATCCTGAGACTCTCCTTCAGTCTACTTAGCTCCTGTAAAATACCCGTAACAAAACAATTGGTACACCGGAAGAGATTCGTCAGACCCTAAATCAAAACATCACAAATTAAAACGCCAATTTATGAATATAAATAATATTTACTGACCGCGTACTTAGTACGAGGGAAGGTAATGTTTTCACAGGTGTCTGTCATTTTGTTCAGGGGAAGGGGATACTCCGTCCAGGTTACCTTTCTGAGGGGAGGGGGGAGGGGGATGGAGAACTCTGTCGCGGACATCCTGTCCTGGGGGAGGGGGTGCAGAAGGGATGAAGGGTATGGTCAACCCATCTGGACCATACTCCTCTCTCCTTCCCCTAACTAGGTCTGGTTTGTCCAGAGGGAAGGGGTATGGTTAGGGGAAGGAGGGGGGTACTCTGTCCAGGATGGAGGGGGATACTCTGCAAAGGTCATCCTGTCTTGGGGGGGGGTATGGACTAATCCCTCCCCCACCTGGCTAGGTCTGGTCCATCATAAGAACGGGGGGGGGGGGCTTGTTGTTATACCTCGTAATATTAATACGTGGTCTTTCTTGTTTTAGAATCTGCCTACCTCATCCAATTCGAGTATCTCCGCCTCCTTTCGTTTGGTAAGGTCGTGTCTTCTGTTCAAGAAACCCTCTATCTCATCTATCTGTCAGGAGACAGCAGTTTATTGTAACTTTTAGTAACACTATTGTTCTGTAATTTCTCTGCCTTTTTGACAAAATTGTCGTGGTAATTTTTAGAGAGAAGATAAAGCCAAGAATTTACTTCTTTTTCGTAGTTTTCGAGTTCTTTACTTCTCTTGCTCAGCTCTTCCTCTTTTTCTATTAGTGTATCGTCCATGTCCAGTAATTTTTGCTTCCTCTTTAACACATTATTCTCTGCAGCGAGAATCGTCAACTTGTCCACGGTGTCCAACTTGTTTCTAAAACATTAAGAAATAGTGAAATAACGATATGAGTGTATTATCAAACTGGAAAGGCCACGAGCAGCTTGCTGCGAGTAGTCCTTTGTTTGATAATACAAGAATAGATGTTTATTTCACTATTTTAAAAAACGACAATAAAGTCTATTATGTCATTGAGGGATTGAACATTTTTGACCGAAATTCATATGAATAATAGTTGACTCAAGGGTACCTAAATGTGTCAATTTGAATGTTCTGGGGGTTGGCCTTGATGGTACAGAGAGCCAACGAAAGTGACCTGCAGAGTAGAACAATAAATGAGGCCGGGAAGGCCACTAGTCAGCTCGCTCCGTGTCACAGTAGCTCTCTCCCCAGTCTCATTTAGCATTCAGTTGGCATGTTGTTCGTTTCGATTTTGGAATATTGGCCAATTTCAACCTCATGGATCATGCATTTGGAATAAGAATTTCTGTCTGATTTTTTTTATGGATACTGTCTGGATAACTGTCTGTGTGCATGCAAAATTTTGAGACTGGATTATTAATATTTTCAAGTGATTTAACATCTCGAAGTTGGTCAAAAAGTCAGAATTTTCATGACTATACCAGTCTTCAAAACAAGGTAAAAAATACCAAAATTCAGTCATTTTAATGTATATTATCATAATTTCGTTGTGATATTTGTACTTTTCAGTAAATTCTACCCTGGAAACATGTGTCATACCTGTGCTGAATTTGCATTTTCCAGAAAAGTGCAATTTTGAGTGCACCCGGGTCAGTGCACTTCACATGCCAATTAGACACCAATTTTTGTGGCCGGTGTCAATTTTAATGGAAGCTCACTGTGAAGACAATGGTCTTGCCAGTGGGTTTCCTCAAAATTAACAACACCTCCTATGAATAGGGAGACTACACCGGAGTTTTTTAAACATTATGAAAGCGCTGCTTATTTTACAGTCTCATACATACGACTTAAGAATTTGCGTGTTTCACAAACGTTGTTAAATTATAGTGCCAATTGTCAACAAATGATCATAGGAATAACTTGGTGAAGTTTGAAAAAGATTTACCATTCTATTCTTGAGTAATTGAAAAATAGGCCTTCAGGCTCATTGGAATCAATGGTAATCTCTACTTTACCGAACATTGTGGTGGTGAAACTTCTTAAAACTGTACACAGTGTTTTAATTGTTAACAAGTAAATATTTCAGATAATTGGGGCTAAAGAGGATAACAATATAGCTCGTATTCTATGAGGCCTCACTCTGTGTTTTGAGGAAATTTTTATATCTCAACACGTTAGAAGTGTGTACTGCAACTTTAAAAGCGCATCAAAGGAACATCTGTGAACTGTAATAAGCGAACTCCAGAGAAAGATTAACCCTTTTGATACCAAGAGATATGCCCAAAATGAAGGTTTTTATGTACTGACAGATGGGCATGTCATGAAAGCTACTGCCATAGCTCTAGATTTGGAGCTGATGAAATTGCCCGAAGTCAGAGGTTTACCAGGATAGTCAACCTCTATAATGGTCAAGCAAGGTGACCAACAATGCTCTGCTCAACAATGACCAGCTTTGCTCAGTTAATCTCCCCTAAGGGGGAGTTCAAGGGGGAAGCAAGCGAAAAAAAAATTTGTCAATTGTTCTCAAAATTTAATTTCCTGTTTAATGCACTTGGTTTCAAGACTCTAAACCCTTTAGATTTGGAGCTAAGAGCCTCCAAAGTGTCCGAGGGAGGGTCAAATTTGGTCATAGTGTCGCTGCAACACCATAGGGGGCTTAAAGGGTTAAACAGGGAACAGACTCAAAGATCAGGATGCCAAAGTCATTTCAAATTTCACCGATGGCAGCAACATCCTTGACCATAAATTACATTTCTAATTATAAATTTTATTGAACAGTCGATACATTATTTTTAACATCTGATGTTTTTTTTTTCCAGGTCTGGGGAGAGGCATGCATTCAAATATTTTACTCGTTGGGCCCTGCCTGGGGTGCCATCATCACAATGGCTAGCTACAATAAATTCAACAACAATGCTCTCAGGTACGAGAAGAGAGTCTCTCTTCTTTGAATTGATTGTCACCATTTTTCTTGTTTTCTTTGTCTACACCTTGCGACGTTACCTCTTGCTTTCAGGGATGCAATAATTGTCCCATGCATGAATTGTGGCACATCTTTCTATGCTGGGTTTGTGATCTTTTCTATTGTTGGTTTCCTTGCTCACGAAGCCAAACTTCCTGTAGATGAAGTTATTACCTCTGGTAATTCCTGACACATTCCTTACTTATATTCGGTCTATTTTCTCTAACATTTAAAACATCATTTGCAAATATATAATTTTGTAACCGAATAAACATGTTTTTCCAGGTCCAGGACTAGCATTCATTGCATATCCGGAGGCTGTTGCCAGGCTACCAATTGCTCCTCTCTGGGCCATACTCTTCTTCGTAATGCTTCTTTTCTTGGGTTTAGATTCACAAGTATGTCAGCATTCAACAAATATACAATGTATTTGCAAGCCATTGAACTTTTCGCACAGCGGTCGTTTTAGGCCCTTTTCCTCGTTCCCTTGTCGTTTCTACCATTTGAGAGTCAGTTTCATGTGGTTTCAGAGTGAAAATTTGAAGATTCAGGAAGTGTAAATTGTCAACTAAAAATGACACTCAGAAATCATGTAGATTTTCGAAACCGCCAATACAACTGATCCCTATAAACAATCGCTGTGCTAAAAAGGATGAATTAATGAGTGTTTCGCGTAAAAGATTATGCCTAATCTCATTCTGCTTTAACACGTTTGGATTTTATGTGTAAAATATAAATCTCCTGTTGAGTGAATCATTAGTTCAGATTAAGTTTTTTATCAGCAACAATAGACCTGGAACTCTTAAAAGTAAGAAAGTCCTTACCCAACTGTTTTTTTTTTTCAAATAAAGCGAGTATACTTTTAATTATTTTTTCAGTTTGCCACATTTGAAACTGTAGTCAGCGGCTTTGTCGATACATTTCCCGAAGTTCTGCGGAAACGGAAAACATTATTTACTGCATTTATGTGTTTACTTACGTTGATATTAGGCATCCCAATGGTCTCTAGGGTATGAAAAATGAAAATACAAATATGGATTTTGAAAT
Organism: Haplosyllis leylae; assembly: GCA_038406175.1. Classification (NCBI taxonomy): domain Eukaryota; kingdom Metazoa; phylum Annelida; class Polychaeta; order Phyllodocida; family Syllidae; genus Haplosyllis; species Haplosyllis leylae. The sequence goes on along the minus strand of JBCAUG010732055.1, from coordinate 3,154 downwards.
GCGTTTGTGAATGCTTGTAAACATCTTCCACCTAAAATCTAACTCTTTAATTGTAAGCAGAAAATTTGTACAAATCGATTGTCTTTCTTTTTGCAGGCAGGAATGTACATATTCCAGATATTAGACTGGTACACTGCAGCATTTTCTGTTTCTCTAATTGCTGTTTTGGAATGTATTGCTGTTGCTTGGATTTATGGTATGTGACCGCTTTCAGTTAAACCGTTTGTTCCTACAGGAATTTTTGAGGTACTTTTCAGTGCAGAATTTGGAAAATAAAAAGATGTTTGAGTTTCTTTCCCTTCTTTGGAAAAACAAATTTATCAAATTTATAATTAACAATTAAATTTATTTGATTAAATTTATGTGATAAATTTAATAAATACATGTACATAAAGGGGTTAAGCAAATAAAGAAGTGGGAGAAAGAAGTAATGTCGACGCTTTAGTGATGATAATATGCCTTTTCAGTTTGATATATTTATATAGTTTTGGTAAAATATTATCGAACAATGTTTACATCAAAATGACATCAAAGTACCTTTCCTTTGTTTGTTTTTACCTTGAAAACAAACAGTTAACCTGTATTTTATTTTCGAGATACATGATAGGACTAAACTGTAATAACACTTTTCAGATTTAACTGTCGTAAGGTTTGCTAATTTCTGAATTTTACGATTTTTTTTCTGACAGCTCTAGTTTCCAAAATAATGGGAAAGTAACACGTCACCAAATCGTTGACGTCTCATCTCCGAACCCATATCCCACTGTGGAGAATCCAGTATGCACAGGCAACAAAACACATAAGTGGGGAATGCACCCTCGTTTTGCAGACACCATGCACACAAAAGTCCACAGTAATCAGTGGCCCTATTGTAATGGCTAATGACCGCCTTTTAAAAATTATAATTATTACATTTGCAGGTGTCAAAAGATTTTCGTATGATATATCCATGATGGCTGGTGGAGAACCAAACTTATTTTGGAAAGCATCTTGGAAATTCATAACCCCAGCTCTACTTCTGGTAAAATACATTTCTTATCTAATTTCTTGTGTTGGGGCGCCCACCCCAGGGCCTGCAGTTCCCCTGCTCTTTTTGCTGGCTCGTCGTGCTTTTAGGTCGTGCTTTTGGGTCATGCTGTATGGTCATGCTTTTGGGTCATGCTTTTAGGTCATGTATTTAGGTTGTGCTTTAGGTTATGCTTTTGGGTCATGCTTCAGGTTGTACTTTAGATTTTACTTTTGGGTCATGCTTGAGTAATGTTTTAGTCAGCACTAGTTGTCCCTAGCAACCACATATTGGGTGGGTGATAATAGGGCAATGTGAATTGTGAGACATATTTTTAGGTTACATATTCATTTTGATTGGATGAAAGTCTTAGAACTTTAAAGGCCCATCATTTTTGGTTTTGGTTACCACTGGTTACCCCTAGCAACCACATATTAGGTGGGTGATAATAGGGGAATTTGAAGTTTGAGGCATATTTTGCCCCTAGCAACCACATTAAAATGGGTGATAATAAGGGTACTTTAAAGTTGAGGCATATGTTGAGGTTGTTCCACCCATTGTCATTTGATGAAAGTCTTAGAATTTCAAAGATCCATCATTGTTTTCCCACTTTTATGTCATTGGTTGCCCCTAGCAACAAAATATTAAGAGGGTGGTGCAATAATTAACTTTTGTAGCTGACCCCTCACCATAAAATTTTAGTTTATTTTGTTGTAACCAAATAAAAATACTTATGGGTCTTGAGTAATATGTTTTGAATACCCTAGGTTCTAGTTATTGCTGGCTCGTTTAGAGTCAGCTTATTGATTGAAATGGGGAGCACGTCAGATTTGGGGAAAGGGTGGAGGGGAGCCTTTAGCACTTTTATGATAATTAGACCTGTTTTACTGTGCAGTGATTGGTAGAAATTTAGCATTTGGAATGGGGTGATGGGGAGCCAACCAATCAGAATGAAGTGTGAGTTTTGTTGTGATTTATGTCATGCTATTAGGTCATGCAATGTTTGCTTGTGGTTTATTCATGCTTGGAAAACTTAGGGTAATTTTCAGGTAAGCTTGTGATGATTTGGAAAGTTAGTTTCACATTATAATTAGCCATGCTTCTGATGACGATACAATGTTCACATGACATGATCACGAGCCAGCATGTGTAATTCTTACACTTCATGATTTTTTTCATTTTCATATAGTTTGTTGGGAAAAGTGGCCAAATAATAGGTAGGCGGCCCCATTTTAGTACTCCATCCCTGGAATATCATGGCTCACCCCAGTATAGTTACAAATTAATATCAGAAAAAAATCTTTCCCATCTTTATTGATCTATTTTGCATTCGGTGGAAATATTAACAAGGAAGACTTCGCATTAACATTACGAGGCATATCGGGACCTTGTTAGTCTCCACAAGGAGGGACTCATTCACAACCTAGTGGAGAAAGATAGCCCTGTGACGGGCTGAGGTAGTTTAAGTTAAAAATATGTCAAATTGTCAAAAAGATGTCAAATGTCAAAAAGTCAAACATGTTGACTATGGAGGAGGTTCACAAAAAAATTGACATAATGAGGTTCACACATATTGACGTCATAACAAGGTCATCAAAATTGGTCAAAAATACTTTCTATGGACATTTTGAGTGTTTTTGGTCACCATCATATGTGACACCAAAATTGATGTCAATATGTCTGAACCTCTTTGTGTCAATTTATTTTTTTTGTGAACCTCCTCCATTGTCCAGGTGTTTGATTTTTTGACATTTCACATCTTTTGACATTTTGATACATTACTGGCCCATCACCCATGTGCCCCATTACTCACATGGGCAATGGGGCAAATGAGCATAATAATACATAAATCTAGATTGGGGACAGGATTGATGAGGCACATGGGTGATGGGACACATAGGCAATGGGGCACATGCGTGATGGGGCACATTGATGTAAAAATAGCCCTGTGAAGGGCTGAGGTGGTTTAAGTTTAAGTTGAATGTGTCGAAATGTCAAAAGATGTCAAATGTCAAAAAATCAAACACATGGACTATGGAGGAGGTTCACAAAAAAAATAAATTGACACAAAGAGGTTCACACATATTTATGTCAATTTTGACGTCACATATGAAGGTCATCAAAATTGGTCAAAAATACTTTCTATGG
>JBCAUG010732033.1:0-11931 GCA_038406175.1 Haplosyllis leylae | reverse complement strand
CCCCCCCCCCCCCCCCCCCCCCCCCCCCCCCCCCCCCCCCCCCCCCCCCCCCCCCCCCCCCCCCCCCCCCCCACACACACTTTTCGTTGCATGTTATTAAACAATAACGGTTGGTTTCACTATCACTTGTAAGACCTGGGAACTGAGATGTTAACAACATAGCTTGGAACTAACACAAAGTCATGAATTTTTGAGCGAACTAGTTCACGGGGAATGAAGTCATCTGATTTCAAGTGTCTCACTGGAAATATTTCCAAATTTAGGTGTAAAGAATGTAGCTATGTTGTACCAGCTGCTGACTATCAACCCCATACGTTTCATTAAGATTTTTTATGTTGTACTTATCTTGTTAATATTTTCGCCAAGTCTACACCATGTTAAATTGCAAATGTTAGTTCGCATCTGCAGCAATATCTCTTCGTTCCTGTTGACTTACCTAAAAAGACAAAACAATAATTCTAATTAGACGAGAAAAAACAATTCCCAATCCAACATACGACATTAACACTACGATACACAAACACATAGCACGCCTAATATGAGATTGAAATGTTAACAAAGCTGAGTACACTCCGATCAATGATGTTTTCCAGGCAAACCATTTCCAACAGTCGTCTTTTTTCATGTTGACCAGGCTTCAGGAACAGTAATTGTCTTTTAACTCGTTCAAAATGGGAGAGGAAAGGTTAGGTACGTGTTCCTGCCATTGCAATCAGAGTTCTCATCAAGGGAGTGATCTTGATGATCATTCCACGACCTGACCCTGACCCACCAATGACCTTAGCAACAAGCATTCGAGTCTGTGACAGGTGAAGGTCAACGAAGGCGCCAATCGGTTGAGAAAGGCGGGGATTCTGGTCACTTCCCAATGTCCTTCTTAATAATTTAAGACTTTCAGATTTGGTCCCGCGAACCCAAACATCCAAACCGAAAGGTACGTTGTCCCTGAATCAGTCTGTGTAAAATTTCCTGTTACGTACTGTTGTGTTTAGCACTTCCGCCGTTACCACAAATAGAGACAGACATACAGATTTACTGACACCATATTTGATCAATAAATCACTGTATTTCCTCACCTTCTACAACACATGAGGTGTAGATTGGTATTTCCAGCTATCCATTTAATCATAATCTCATCGTAAGTGTTTGATCTACACAACCAGTAAATTTACAGCAACAAACGCCATTGTGAATGCGCCATTGTATGCTCTATTCGCATGTATGTCCAATGCAACAAAAAGTGCCGCTTCAATTCCTTCAAGCTAAACCCAAATGCAATCATATTACCATAGCGACCGGCTAAAGTCTATCTATATTTCAGCTTCTTCTGGGCAAATATCATTGGATATCATTATGTAGGGAACTAAATGATAGATCATATTTGGGGAGAGGATAACGACATCAAAATACAGTTGTTGAGTAACCAGGAGGTGTAATCTGACTGCGGCAGCTCCCGTCCTTCATATCCCACTCGGTCCACAATAGAATCCTTGAGTCATCCACTGATTCCATTTAGACCTCGGGTCGATCTGTTCAGTCACTTAACTGTCGGGGATATTGCTGGTCACTTGATATTTCTCTTCACTACACCACAGATATTTCTGACAACTGGCAGTTCAATTAGTTCAGACTGAATGATGACTTTATTCGTCGCAGACCGAGGCTTTACAGGCTTTCTACAGGTGACGATTCAGCGGAAAATCACAGATTTATCTTGTAATTACTCGAGATCACGACGTCTGATTACTCGCATAAGGAGAAAACCTTTGACAATGACGTGGGCGGCCGTGTAAATATTATAACAGGAAAAAGAAAACAACGACAGAAAGAACTTCCCGCTTTGGGGTTTTGCTTGGATTTCAGTTTTGACCGCCGATTTTGGGTCTACGTTTTGAGTTTCAATGAAGATGCTTGCATTACAAGATGTTATGACGTCACAGTGACCTACTTTTGCATCCTGTGAGCCCGCAAGAGTATTTATTTGCTTCAATGTTTCATAACCAATTTGTCCAAACTCAGGAATTTAACATTTGGATCAAGACAATCCCACTGGAAATCAACAAATTTTACAAATGGGTCACTATTCAACTATGAATTCTACTAAACAAAACAAAAAGTGTGAAAATGACACAGTAACGTTAATACCTAATTCCATCTCCCGTTTTGAGGTGTCCTGACAGAGGTGCAGCACTTCCCCGTCTTCTGTCTGTCCTTCCCACCGTGTTAGACTGGAATCTGTTCAAACCACAATTATTAGACCTGCAGGTAAAAGTGGTGATCCTGGCGCCGATACTGGCAATCTAACATCTCTTGTTACTGTTGAACAAGACCTGTACCAATCATCTTTTGCCATGAGTTCCATCGTAAAACTTAAGATATTCCTGTAATTCCTTCAGCAAAAGAACAATCAATCCATTTCAACCACCTTCTGTTACATTAATTGTGTCTATAACATTCCACAAATGCCAACATCCACTTCTTGGACGAAAATTAGTCAAGAAATATATCCATCAAAATTGCTGCTTGTAGTAAGTAGACTTGTGTCGTCGTGACAAATTGTGAAAGGTTCCCGGAATGAACGTAAAATCTGGGTGGGTGAGAATAAAAACGCCAAACGTATAAATTGTGACATATTAATTACTGACATCAAGCAAATTTTCCCAATTGAAATCACGTTTCATATTCCATAAAATAGACAGTGAATATTCACATTTTCTCATACAACATACAACTGAATATACCTGGATTCACCACAGAAAGTTTTGTATGTAATGGAGGAGTAACTCAATCCATTTATTTGACTGATAAGGGACAAGGCTATTCAATGCAGTGTTAACTGATATTCCTTCTGATCTGTCTACCAGTCACTAATCAAATGCTTTGATCTTGAAATCTGTTTGGTACAACATTGTCAAAACCAACCAATCAATGCTCGCTATTCAAGCATCAATAGTTTTCTCTTCGAAGCTATCTTCTGTGTCTTATTGGTCTTCTGCACTGACAAAATCCGTGTCCAACAATTTTAGTTGTTAAAGCCTGTTGTCCGTGAGCAAATCTTTTTTCACAACAAAACATTAAATATTAATGACATAAAATTCTACATATACCGCTCTTGGCATCAAACACTCAAGTTGACACCAGTATTCCGAGTAAAACATGTAATGTTATTAAATTTGTTCCGAATTCTGTGTCCACATTACACAAAATTTCAGGTGACACCTTCACTACGTATCACTTTTACTTCCATTCAAGGCACATGATGTGCAATTTATATTACAACACTGTATCAGCGTGGGTTCCTTCATAGCAACAGTTTAGTTAATTAGATAAAAAGATAAAAACTTTTAAACTGGAACAAATTTAAATGGGAACAAAAAATGTTACTGGTTATTGCTTGTTCATTTCGGCAAGATTTCTTAAAGGGTATGTCCAAAACAGCATTTTCAAAATAAATAACTTTATCTGAATTTTTTCCTGGTCCATTATTTCACGAGATTTGATGTTTTCTATGCAGTAATAATCTTATTGTTTTCCAATAACAAGGGGATTGAAGCAAATCTAAAGTTAATGCGTTCTGCCACCTAACATTGATTGATCTGTCAAAGAACTCTGATTAAACCATTCAAAGTTCTTCATTTAAACATGCATGCCAGTAGTTTAAGGGGAAACCAAGATCGAGAATTGAAAACGGCATCAAGGTAAATGCTCACTTTATTGCTTTGAAGTCTATTTCTGGATACATTCATCCATATTGATGGCAAATTGAACAAAACTTTGTTGTAGTTCTTTCTGTTTTATCAACAGGGCACAACAATGCAACAATGCCCAAGTAAGTACACAGTCATTACATGATCAATCACAAGCCGCTCCCAGTGGACTACAAGACATTGTTACTGCTGATTCCAAATTTAAATTCCAAAAGAGCAAATAGACTGATATTCAATTAGTGTTTGGATTGTCAAAGAAACAGAATCTAAGCATATTTTTTTCAGATTACAATTGAAATACAACTGCGATGAAAATATTGATGTTCAAACGCTTTTTACTTCAAACAGAGAACATTCCAGTCTTTCAATGGAAGAAACATAATTGAGCTCACTCTCCATAAACAGTTCTGTTGAGTTGCACTATTTCAAGATTCTCCCAGACCTCCTCATCTTTTCAATTATTTGCACACAATGTTGCATGGCAACTATACTGCGTTCTTATTGTTTATAAAGGAAATTCTTTCAACACGCAACATTATTTTCAAGCACAAAGGGGTCCAATGTTAGGTTACAATCTCAAATAAACCCATATTAATGACTGAAGGAACCCAGGTCAATCGTACAGTAACACAGACATGCATATCCACCTTGACAAAAAGCAATTGCCAGACAATTTATCATATTAATTTTTCAATGTCTTGACGTCTTGATGGACCGCAATCTTCGTACATTTGAACAGTTTTCCCACTTTCGGAGAGACACGTCAATACAAAAATTTTAAACGGTATATGAATTTTTTTACTGATATAAACAAAGTTTTACGAAAACATTTGCGAATTCTTTCGTTTCATTCGTTTGCTAGTACCACGCCTATTTGCTGTACAACACTGAGACGGGTCAAGGTGACACATGTATGAAAAGGAAAGGTTTCTTTCCTTTAGGATACACATTCAATTTCTTCAAGGGTATTGACATTGCATGTGGTGAAACATGGCCCAGTGCCTGGAAGGATGCCCTCAAAGAAAGAATTCTAATTGATTAAATTTCACTTGACTGTCTTGTCATGCTAGCCAGATGTGAGACCCTGTGGAAAAAACTTCTCGAAGACCAACTCCATCAATCACACCGTGAAATGGTAATTCCAAATGAAAATTTTCAAAATTGTTGAGAAAGGCAAGGAGAATAAACACTACGTTACCGAGGTCAGTGCAAGGGCCTAAGGTCAATTGTGAATTATCCATATTGATTTAAAAATCGCATGCAAAGTCTTCTGAAGCATTGGTGGTTCATCCATCACTAACTGAACCATGAACTGCACCAAGAAACACCACAGATCCTCCTAAGCGGTTCGTTAGATTTGTGTGAACTGCTCCACCCGGGAAGTCCACATTCCGACCACATGCTGTAATGGAGGTCACTGGCCTCTGGCTTTCCGACTCAATAAAAACTGATTCCCTCAAGGAATATTCTTTGACTTAAACGACACTGCCATTACATCTTAGACCGGTAGTTTCCTTCAGGCTATATGATTGAAGTAATTAATATTTCAAATAAACGTTCACGATTTTGCACATTTTTATCTATCTACAAGGACGATATTTAATATTGCGCTCTTATTATTTGCTACTACCTGATTATATCTCCGCTCTCAAGTTTGCAGGAACTAGTCTTTTGTCCTAGAATTCTGTCCATTGTTCTGAACCCGAACCTATCCAAACTGTTTCCAGATAGAAGTGGTGATCCTGGTGCTCCTGGTGCTGAGGAGGCTAATCTGAGATCCCTGTTTTCTTCTTGATAAAAGCTATACCAGTCGTCCTTTGCTTGACGATCCATTTTCGGCTAAATGTTGTGCAATCAATGATAATGTATTTTTAGCAGAAAATGGCACATTACAATAGCCGTTAAATACATTAAATCAATGGCAACATGTGACGTGTCTCAATCTGGTACATGTACCTGGGATGGTACATGTACCTGGGCAGAGCTCCAAAATCCACTTCATAGTCATCATTACGAAATCGGTTCTGTGGTTCACAGATTCCCAGAAGAGCAGCCATGATGTCATCAATGTGAGACAACATGTGGTGACCAGCCAAAATATGGTCCATCTGACACAGCAAGTTGGGCCACTAACAGCATATTAATAACATAGTAACTTCCTGGAACCTATCTCGTAGAAAGTTAATATCGGTGCATCTTGTTCACAACAAGATAATGTCATTATCCCTTTTATTGCCGTTGCATACAAAGTACATTCTATCCCTTGCATTTGCCTACTGAGACATGCTCAAAGCAGCTCATGACCAGAATGTATTACCAATTTGATTACATTACCATTCCATTTGTAAGAATAGCTACTTAGGTGAGTAGTACCCTGAACAAATATTTGTTACTGTCGCAGAAAGTTATGCTATTTCTATTAAAACTCTATTCTGGATCTCTTTCCTACGGTTTTCACTATTTCGTTCAAATTTGATGCCGATTTGTTTCCTCTCTTCCAGCAATGTTTTTACAATCTAGGATTGACACGGGACTCCTGAATTTTGTTGTTCACATTCCCGCTTACACATAGTCTAAGGGGACCTGGTGTTTGGAATAGATAACTTTGGACGTACCAAATATTGGCACTAAGGTGAATTATGGGTAAATAAGTTTTCACATACCAACCTCTCCCCAACCCCCTCTGAAAATATGGGATTTTGGTATTTTACAAGTTCTAGACTTGGGAACAGAAGTTGGAAAACCCACCCACCCCCAATTTGGGACTTGTGAAAAGCATTTTGATATTGGGATTGGTAATGCATGGGGACCTGTTTGAACCCTCCGGTGAAGGGTGCCCCATTCCTTTGTGATTTAATGCAGCTGCATGGTACATACAACTATTTAAATTTTCCGTTTCACTTCTTTGCAATCAAGACGCTTAAATTTATGATGACTCTTTGTTGCAATTGGGCTCTTTGTGGCAAAAATACAGCCAAAACGATTCCACTTTTGTCTTTGGCATGATTCGAGTCTCACTGCTATATTTCCCTGTGATTTTCTTTTCTGCTACAAAAGCCCCCCTCATGATAATGATTTTAACATTATGATTCAAGTCAAATGTATATATTCCATGGAAACCTCAAAAGGTATTTGACTTGGCGGGGAAGCAATGTAATCTAATTATGATAAGTTAGTATGTGTAGGTAGCTTTTGTTTAATCAACAACCCATACAGTAATAAGATATCACTAGCACTTGACTTCAGATCCCTCTTTTCCTGTTCAGTCACAGTTTACTGAAACTAAGTCCTTTAAACAGTCAGTAAAACCAACTGAGATCAAAGGATACTTGCGTTCTTAATGTTTAGTTACAAAGAAGAAAAAAGAGAAATATGATAAAAAATCTTGCGAGAAGAAAAGAGGCCCAGAATATAGCAACTTGTACAATTACCTGCACTTTTTATCAAAGTCATGTTTTACCAGAAAGGGCAGCACATTTGTGTCAGAATTCGTATCCTGACGTTAAAATCACCACAAACTGGTACATTGTTACGAGTCGGGGTTTACCAGAGGCACCTTCCCACTGTGTCAAAAACTATCAACATCATACAGCAATTCATTCAAGCAAGAAAAGATTTTGTGCTTCACTGATTTCATCATAAACCTTTTTTCTAAATTTCTTGTTTAAATTTTATATGTCATTTGCGGTAACATTTTAGTTTCCCTGTACCAGGCCCTGATTACATACTGGCTTGCTTTGTCAGTCAGGCCCGCTGAATATTTAAAGACCAAATGCCAGTGCGAGTGATGTTAAACTTTGTCAAACTTTTACATCATAATTGTTTATATCATGTCCAAATGCATTAATTACTGATTCCAACACCACAAATTCCTAAGTGTTTGATCAAGAAACCTAAAGCGGACTTCAAACTTCAGTGTCCTCATAACTTATTCTCAACGTGAATGGTTCTATTTCTACGAGTTTTCAGGGGTCGTCATTCCGGGTTAACAAACCTCAATACTACAAAGTGTTAAATCACAATAAATTAGATTAATTCTAATTGTAACTTTAAAAGTGTTTATTACCGTCTGAGGTTACATACACATTAAGTCCATATATTTCTTTTCTATTTTTTATTTTTTATTTCAATGGTCCAAAGATTAATTTATTGCAAACAAGGTAGAACCCATCTTGTACCCATATATTTAGAGAGAGTCTTTACGAGGACTCTCTAAACCGGTGGTTGTACTCGATGAAGAGCAGCCGACATTCTAACCTGTAGTTCCAGCAAAGACAACAAAAGGACTTTTTGTAATAGAAATTGTTGGCAACATTGTTTCAAATGTCAATTAAGGAATTGGAAGGAACGCTTCCATCGCATTAATAAGATGTCTGCTTTCCCTTCCAAGTGTATACACATAAAACTGCCATTTTCCAACTCTCAACGGACATCAGTTAACCCAGGACAAGAACAAGAACATCTGTTCCTCTGCACGACTTAATAAATATCGAATGTGAAAGTCAAAGAATTATGTGAATTAATCGTCTCTGCGAGTTCACAAGGGAAAGGAGAACACAATCGTTAATGTAATTCTGTTTCATGCTCGTCAAATTAATTATAAATGTTGGAATCCCCAGTTGCATAGCTGGTAACAGCCTTCTTAATAACATGTAGATAATGGTTTCTAAGGTGATCTCCTGTTTCCTGAATTTCGTAATTGAAAGTACACCTTCAGAAAAGTATCTGCAACAATGGAATTTTGCAGGAACAAAGCGATCACATTTTTGTTGTAAACTGTTGCGCGCAGATGCTCGAAGAAATCAATTGTTTTACTGAAGTACGAATTAGCTTTGTGCTTCTTTTGACAAGGAATGCATCAACCAATGTTAGCAGTTACTGAGTTCCATCTACAAAATCAAAAAAAAAACAAACATACACCACTTCCATACATCTTGCATCACACTGGGTCCCACTTGCAACGAGCACTTGGCTAAACTAGCAGATTTCTTTGCATCAAAATCATTGACGGTAATGTTGAAAAGATCGGTTGTGACGAGCACCCACGATCAGTTTCTTTTGCACCTGTTGACTCCTTGTAATCCTGATCCATTATTGATACTTGAGTTTTTATATGTGGTGCACAAAGCGTAACTGTAAATTTGACCACAGTTCAAAAATGTGTCCAATTGGAAACAACTTTGCATTGAAATTTCCTCTCTTGATAAGACCACAAGTGGGGAAACCACTGACATTTTGTCTGGAATCATTAAATCAAGTTTGCTGATACCAACGTTCAAGTGCCAATAATCATGTTCGCTTCGCTTGTTATGAATGAATGAATGCAAACGGTTGTTCTTCTGACAAATCATTTTTAAAGTGTCAGCAATTTAAGATTTCTTTGGTTTCCTTGAAAGTTCTACAGAGTATGGTACAAATGGCATTAGATGACATCTACCAGCGTGTTCATTACACACCAATGGTGAACCAACTGATGCAGAAAAACCTCTGTAATTTAAACAGGTCAACCACCAATTACAATACTTTTTTCCATCTCTCAGAGGAAGCGTTGCTGAACAGAACGGATATATGTTCGCAGTCATCAGTATCCAATGCATCAGATCTACGTTCAGAACATCACCAGTTGAAATTTTGGTTATTCATAAAATCTTTGAATCTGTCGTCTTCATCTTTGAACCATTTTTGTCTGAACATTCGTTCTCGTGTTACTGAGACTGAAATCTGGAGGAATTAGACTTAGGAAAAAAGTTGCAAGTGATAATGATTCAAGCTGCGCGACTGATTACTCATTCAAATTTGGGCTGCATACGAATAGCTTCCTTTAGCCTGTAAATCTCGATGTCGTCTGGCCCATTAACTTTTCACTTACAATTTTATCAGGTTTTAATGCTAAGTGCTGCCAGCAATTAATGCAGGAGTATCACTACCATACTGAAATCACTTTGGTACTTTGGGTGCATTGTCACTTAATTCTGACACATCAAATTAATCTTAATATGATGTTGAAATAGTATTCAAGACATCTCGAATCTAGTTTTGCTTGCACATTGAGAAAATACACAATTTACATGCAAATAATGCAAGGCTTTGGATACATTCGCCCAGCCCACGTATCCGATAAAATCGCACTATCGTGAATACGTTAGGAAGGTAGATTTTCTACATTAGATTCACCGAGTAATATGTTGACGTGTTGCGTAACAGACGAGGTTTACCGGCCCTGTGGCAATCAGATCACATTGTGAATCAGTGTCAAATTAGCCACCGACACCACTCATCCTATTGAATCCGTCTCGTTCTTCCTGATTGACACTTAGGGTCTGCTCAATAGCGATGTCAAGCAATGAATGTCAATGAATTTGACTTTTTTCTTGCTCTCCCTGGTTTCATCCCCAACGTAAAATGAAACCGGTCCACCCCGAATTGGACAATATTGAATCATGTGGACGATTTTGAATTAACTTTCTACTAAGTTTTCAGAAACAAAATCGTGATATTTTCACTGTAGTTACGCTGAATAACTTCTCTTCTGAAATTACATGACACTTTGTATGAATTCATCTGAATAATTTACTATCCCGGTAATAAGAAGCGTTCATGCACAACTTTTGCACAATTTATTCCCGCCTGAATTTCCTATGGAACGACGAATCTATTTGCTACAACAATGTAAAACGCGCAGCATATTAGACTTAATTTGGGTAAATGCAAATTTTAAAGAGATGAAAAAGCAAAGCTCATGAAATTGAAAGCCAGAACTTACGCAAGTATTTAGCCTTTGCGGAGTTACGCAATTTGCCCAGGAACTTTGTTTTTTATGAATACCTCATTGTCCTAACTGGGCAATAAATCTCAGCTGAAATTATTTCCCTGACAAGAAAATAACCTCAACTAGCAAATTAGTTCCAATCATGGTCTACCGAGGCAATTTCATACTACTACATATTGGCATGATCGTTTGCAGTTGAATTTTTTACACGCTGCATTGTAAATGTCTGCGTTCCGCTGATGCGTATTCATACCCCGAACCCGAAAACATGCAATTCTATCATAAATCATGTCTAATGTATCGGATCCCCCCTTATTTTTCTAATAAAGTTCAAAATTTTTCTAAGCACAAATGTATTTAAGTAATAAACTCCACAAAATTCAATTGAGTATTGACATTTCAATGAGAAATTGCCATTACTGTCTATTGATCTATAGTACTATGCATGCACTTGCTGCATCTGTAACTTTTAATGCGGGATATCGAAGCGATCAAGAGGAATATGTACCCTTTTATGAACTATTATACCCTTTAACTGAATTACTAAATGAGATATTCATCAAACTTTTGGACCTATCAGCTTTTGCACACTCCGTAGAAACTGGAAATTGATAAATCCTGAGGGGAATTTACAAGGAATGTGATAGCGTTGCATTGTCCTTAAAAATTGCTTCTGTTGTTCAGCTTTGTAATTTCCGCATTCACTTGTGGGATTTTTTTGTTAGTGAAATACAGTAACATTTTACTTTAAGGCAAAAACGTTGAACAGCAACAAATTATTTCAGAAGAAGTCACCGAAGCGAAACGAACGTGTATTTTCTTGCGACAGTCAGTGATAAAATAAATGAATCTTGTCGGTACCTGATTCCATCTCCAAGTTTCGGTTGTCCTGCCAGTTTCCTCCCTTCTGTCCGGCCCACAGTATGTGACTTGAACCTGTCCAAGCTACTGCAGGCCGTTGCGACCCTGCAGCCAGGCAGAAGAGGGGACACTGGTGCCGAGATGGGCATACCAGGGTCCCTCGATAGGTCAAAACATGTACTATACCAATCACCTCTCGGTGAGGGCTCCATTATGCCTATGCAGCAAAAAGTCTCTGAAATCTTCCTGCGGGATGTAGGTTCCTTGTGTTATAACTCAAAAACGTTATCTTTTTTTTGTAGACTCCGAAATGTTAAGTGTGATAGTCGTCACCTCCATTTGACACGTCCATGGTTTAGAAATCTTTGAAAAGAACATCTTAACACTTGAAATAATCCTACGGATAAAGTTTCTCACCCGCAAATGTCTGGCTATCCTAGATACGATTAAGTAAGTGATCTCTCTTTGTGCTATCCAAATTTAAAGTAACTGATCTTCAATGACATGTTGTACCTAAGAGGCCGGCAACAGCAATGGTTCTTGTTTGTGGTTTCGGGTACCAGTTTGCGGGTTTCGGGAACCAGGTTTTTTTGT
>JBCAUG010732022.1:0-11931 GCA_038406175.1 Haplosyllis leylae | reverse complement strand
TGCAGCTGAAACCTTGAACTATCAACAACTGCACACAAATATCAGTACATGTAAGCTTTATTTGGCTAATATAACAGACCCATGCATATGCACTCATACCAAGCGAAACTTTTTCGCTACTTCATCTTCCGATTTTTTTATTGGAACTGATTTCCCACAACTATTAAACTTCCAACTTAAATATAATCTGCATCGTTGACAAAAAATGGGGAAAAGAAATTGCGAAAGGGAAACTACTGACGCCCTGATGTGTTCACGTCAATGTGTGCATTTTGACTAATCGACAAAACAAACACAATGACTTTCCATGGCTTTGCATGAACACAAAAAGCCGTTTTACCTTTATGGCCTGATATTGGGAAAATGCTCCAAGGCGGACACATAAAAAATTTCCTTTTTTAAAAAACATTTTGGAAGATAAAAGTCCTTTTGTTAGGCCTCTGACACCCCTGTTTTGGACTTCTGGTTTCAAAGCCAGGGTGGATCCCTTGCTTGCTTTCTCACCTATGTGATCCTCAGATTCACCTCTGGTGCGACACCTGCTGACTGTATAGAGAGAGAGGTCAGCATGGCAGCTGAGCCTTTATATAAAAATTGCCAGTGCTTAGCTTTTTTATATTTCCATGTTATGCAGGCTCGTAATTGCAACGTCAAACCCTTTAACAGGGAATTGCTCTTTTTTAAAGATTTCTCTCAACGATAGGAATTTTTTACCGTTGTAAGTCGTATCTAGTGCAATCACTACATGTAACTATTGGTGTAGTAATTAGTCAATTAATTATGAGACTAAACTGTCCACCATATGAAAATGCTTTTTTGTTCTTGGAATTTTCTTGCAACTTGCAGACGGAAATGCCAGATGTGAAACATTTCCCCACTGCAGATGTGAAACATTTCCCCACTGCCTCTCGGTGCAAAAAGTTCGGTTATGACATATAGTGTAGAGGTATCCCCACCACGGGCCCAAAATTTTGGGGCAAAAACAGCCAATCAACCACTAATGTGACTCTAACGAGCCACCAATAACATTTTATCCTATTCGTTAAACTTTAGTGAAATTCAAAAAAATAAAATAACAGAAACAGAAACAAACTGCTAACTTACTTGAATGAATGAAAATGCGTAAATACTGAAATGAAACATTGCACAACAGTTGCAACCATCGCTGTAATTAATCTGCCTGAAAATGTCATTTTAAACAAGAATAATAAAAGCCCCTAGATTTCGCTTCCTGGTCGCTGAGATTTGTGACGTGTTAAGTTTCCGCATTTTTAAAATGGAAGAAAATGCCACAATTCCCAACAATCTGTCCATCTGTTCACAGGGGAGATGGCTGTTCCATTGCATCATTGGATAGTAGGGACTCTGGTCCCATTCTGGAGCAGGCCCTGATATGGCCCGATTTTCCCTGTCCTAGGGCCTACTAAATCATGAGATAAGCCCCGTCTTCTCCCGTTGTAACAACAGCTAGTATTTTCTTTTCAACTGGCATCTTCATGAAATCCGGATATTAAGCCCAGGGGATGGATTCGGGATATTTCATTTCAAGCAAAGTTAGTCCTGGAAAGTCAAACAAATTCCAACAAGACAGCCTCCCATTAACATTACGAGCGTAACCGAGGGGGGGGGGGGGTTATGGTCACTTGGTTAGGGTACCCTCACCCTGGACTGTTCATGGACAGGACCTGCCCGGATAGGACTTAAACAGGGCATACTCTACCCCCACCGTACAGGACCTGTCTGGACAGGATGTACCTACCCCCCCCCCCGGTGAACAAAAGGATAGACACTTCTGAAAACATCACCTTACCTCGTACTACAATGAATCACAGTTATCATTCTTGTTTAATGGAATGATAACCGATAAGAGAGGACGAAATGTAGGATGCTCGGTCAACTTCGCGGGAATCACTTCATGATCGTGATCATGTTTGATGATGTGTGGGCGGATGTCTTTTTGTTCTCGTGCACTCCCAAACCCATTCGTCCACCACAATATTTACTTGTTCGCACTACTCAGAGATTTTTGATTTGCAGTCATTTCGACTGAATCATGGGCTTCAAAATGCAGTAGCCCTTCTCATTTTACTTTGCCTCTTCCTTAATTTTGAACAAATTTTCAATGGCAGGATGAAACAAAAAGTAATTTGTTCTTAAATATTCATTAACAAATTGGGGTGGAGGAAGGGAAAATGGTAGCTGTTCATGACGAACTTTTATTGACTTATTTCCATTTGGAGGAGGGTGGGAGGGTAGTAACTGCTCTAGCATTTTCTTTACTTACTTGGACCAACTTCTATTTCCAGACAAAATGTGGTGTTTGACACAAATATTTTCAAAAAAAAAAGTCCGTCCAAAAATAACACATTCTGTTGATTTACACGAGTCAATCTAATCATAATTCAAATAGTCTATCATATAAAATCTATCATGAACTGTTGAAATCATTCTTAAATGTCAACATGGCTGGGAAATGTAAAATATGTTTCTTTCCTTGTACCATTAACAACTTCGTACCGTCTAAAGATCTACAACCTGACTGATAGCTACATCACCATTTTCACGCAAGTTATCTTTCTCCACAAGAATATACACTCACACACCAGGCATCAATGAGGTACAGACAGGTTGCTTCCTTGTCCGAAATTAGGCGCAGTCAGCGGTTTATTTTGAAATAAAAAAATTCAGCATGGCGGTGTAATAATAACCTAGCTTCTAGTTTCCTTTTTATCTTACTCACAATGGCTGACACACCTTTTTGAGATAGCATTTTGCATTCAAAAACTACCACCGAACACCAATAAAGTAGACAGGCATAATTTCATGTGCGCAGGTCTTTAGCAAGTCAAGTAATACGTTTTGCTGCAGATCCATTTTGGCGTGGTGAAAGGCCTGGCCTCTGCAGTTGTATGTCCATTCCTCCCTAAAACAGGGACCAGGTCCGTTTGCCGCCCCTCTAAAAACGGACTTCAAAACAACTGCCAGATTTCAGTCCAATTTTCCCCTTCTATTTGCAAAAGGCCGAATGAATGCACATACTGTTTGCAATTCAGTAACTGTCTTGTTTGTTAAACGTGCACAATTATTATCACGGGAATCTAAATGTCAAGAAACCTCTTTATCAGAAATAATTTGATGCACAGATGTTGAGCGTATTTAGGCTATAAATCAGCTGTTCACACCACAAGTTGTACATACGTTAGTTTCACATCCATGGACAGTCCCTACCTTCACTCTTGTAAATTTGTCACAAACACACAAATAAGAAACAAGTATAAATTGAGTCTTGAACGATTTCCAGATTTCGCTGGGTACCGCTCACAAAGAAAAATGACGCAAAGGTAATTGTTCAATCGCAACTGGGTGTTCATTGTAACCAAATATTTCAGCACTGATGTCTATGTTACTGGTTCTAGAAATCTACTCATTGCAACCAGAACTGAGGTACACACTCGTTCTAATCGATTTCGTTATCAGTAGCAACCTCTACTGATTTTCACCATTTGTTTTTCTCTAGAAAGTTTCAAATGAAGAATAATTTCACGAACCTGTTTGTTGTCCTCGAGCCACTTTTCAAGTGTGGCCTGTGCTTCCGGCGGGATCCAGTCTGCACTCGTTTTTCCCTTGCTGTCTTTCGACTCGAGCCTCGTGGATCTGTCGCTTTCTTTGCCCATGTCTACATCTGTTAAAAGGCGACAGAAAATATTTTCACACTCGAGTTCTGAACGTGACACTGCTTTACACTGTAGCATTTCAGAGACATTGCTTTTTTATCTTAACCTGGAATCTACAATCTTTTATCTTCAAACAGAATTATTCTTTAATGTGAAATGTGCAAAATCAAACCTAAATTGTAAACTGCTAAATTAATAATTTATTGATTATTATTTTTTTCATATTTTATTGTTATTCAATGGGCCTGTTCTACCAATACCAAAATGTATTCTGCTTGTGTTTCAAAAAAATACATCTGCCCGGGCGTGTCCGCTACCTTCAGTCAATGTAGCTGTGTTGTCGCCCTCTTCTTCCGCCGTAGACTTGTCTTCACCTACACAACATGTATCATCATGTATTTCCACATCAGCGACTGGAGACACTGGGCCATCTTCTTCATTCGCTGTCACTGCGGTTGTCTTGGTGCAATTTTCTTTTGACGCATATTCTTTTGCAATAGCACCATTTACAACATCCAACAATATCACATCTGTCACTGGCGACACTCGGCGATCTTCTTCAATTGCTGTGGGTGTCCTAGTGACATTTTCTTTTGATTTATTATTTACTATTTCAACAGCGTCATTCACATCAGAATCGTCTGCATTACTATTGAAAGCACGTCTTCTAGCCGAGTCACCATTTCGTGTCCTTTTGGAAGCCACCGGCGCACCAGCAATTGGTGCATTTGAGCAGTTTTCCCCGTCCACATCACTTTCAACATGTTTCTCAATTTTACTCTCAATACTGTCTATGAATGTTGCTTCTGAGACCGCATCTCGGTTCACATTACTTTTAACATGTTTCTCAATTTTACTCTCAATACTGTCTACGAATGTTGCTTCTGAGACCGCATCTCGGTTCACATTACTTTTGAGCGCGTCATTGCCAATGCCTGGGTTGTTTTTCTCAATTTTCCTTTTATTGCTATTTCCCAGATGCAATTTCTTGCCCTTCTCATTCTGACTCTTTGTAACGTTCAGTGATCGTCTTTGTTTTGTCGTGGTGGATGCTTTCACCTCGTTGTTTTCCGAAGGTTGTAGACTTCGTCTCATGCTACGAGTGAGCCGAGTGTTCGCTTCCGGTTGCATTTCCGGCGAATGAGATCTTTTTCGTTTCTCAGTACCACTGTAACTAACCTTCGCAGTTTTCGCCAGCGACTTGACGTCCGTTATAATCAACGGCATCATGTCCTTTCTATTCTCCGGCGAGGCAGCCTTCGCAATATTTTCGACGAGCACCACAGGCATAATGGAGCAGTCTTTGATCCCAGTTGGCCTGGATTTGCTTCCTATTCCCCCGACAGTAGCTGCATTTGTTTTTGAAGAAACAGCTTTTTTGTTTGCACCTTTGTCAGTACTGAAACCCGTTCCTGCTGCTCGCTGCATACTAGGTCCTTCTGCAGTGACGTCTTTGTCTTTTTGACCCCGCATAGTAGTAGAAACCGTTTGATTTTGCGCTTTCTTTGCTACTGTGTCACTTACACTTGTTTGAATCTGTCTTTTTTTATTTCCTTCTTTTTGCGAAGCAGTCTGATCTCGCGCCTTTTTAGCCGCTTCTGTTGTTGAAGCAGTGATTTGATTATCTTTTTTCTTTGATGTTGTGTCTTTCGCGAGGGATTGATTGTGCACTTTCTCGTCGGCTTGAATTTCTAGAATTTGACCCTGCGCAGATTTGCTGCTATCACTTAATAAACTAACTTTACCTTGAGAAACGGTCAGAACACTTGGGTACTTCGTTGTCGTCGTCCTAGGTGATGTCAACGCTCTTATTGGAGCAGGAAGAGTAGCAATTTGATTGATTCTAGGGGAGTAAACTTGATAAGGAATCTTGTTGCCCCTTTGCATAGCCTTCAACTTGTGATTTGCCTGTAGTTTCTCCTCAGCTGATATAATTGAGTGAAACTGGGTGCTCTTTACGTCAACCATGGTGCACTTCTTGTTGACCAAGGTTTCCACAACAATTACCAACAAGGGTTCAGTCTTGAAACGAGGTACTGGGAAGGACGGCAAGGGAGACCCATGTAGGACTCCCTTTTTCATCTGGTAGCGCAGACTAACCTTGTGTCCACACATACGAATCTGGACATTCTGTTGGCTGCTTTGATTGTGTTTTTTCAGCAGTTCAATGATATAGGTTCTCATTGCTTTCTCGTCTATGTGGCTGGTTAAATGTGCCTCATGTTGAATGTCTCCGTCGAACAACCAAACTTTGGGTTTGGCATTACTTAGACTTTGTCTAGTGTTTGTCTGTTTACTTTCTTGACTTCTGAACGCAACGAAGTAATTGTTCTGTCCAAAGCAAATGATACAATGACAATGTAAAGCGTCATCGAGGGCATCAAAGAGTGAAATGTGACCAACTTGCCAATCATCAACGGGGTAACTACACGTTTTTGGGGACAAGTACAAACCAGTCATTTCTTTTCCCGGGAAGACAAAGGAAAGAAGATTCGGAATATTCTGTAAAATATCAAGTGACGCTATGTCTCTGCCGGTAAAACCGTTTTCAACTTGTACGCTTTTACTCTTGTCAGTCATTGCTTCAGTTTGACATTTGAGCTCAAACAAACTCTTGACGGTCTTCGTACTCCATTTGTCGACTGGATCCATTCCATGTTTTGCAAGTGCAAAAATACATGGCTTCAATGTATTTACGCTGTGGTTGTCAGCGTCCAAGCCATTCGCCTTTGCCATTACGATTTTTGCTTCAGCAATTTCACTTTTGAAGTGTAAATTTGTTCGTTACTTTCTGGTCACATTGTTTCCTACAATCACGTGAAACTTTACATCCATCTCATTCTTTTACTACCGCCCGCGTAGTAAGCGGGAAGGTAATATTTTCAGTGTGCCTGTCTGTCCACCGGGAGGGTGGGAGGGGTTGTTACTCAGATCAGACCCATAGCCAGGGGGGAGGTCCCACAGCTGGGTGGGGGGGGGTTACTCAGATCAGACCCATAGCCGGGGGGGGGGGGGTACTCAGCCAGGGTACCCCCCCCCAGCTGAGGTGGGGTACCCCCTGGGATAGGACACTTTCTTGCTACCAGGCGGGCGGTGTGCCTCTTGCGTTCACGCAGGTGGACTTTCTTGTTTGAATAGAGTTACAAGAATTCTACAATCTGCATTGTAAAGCAACTTCAAATTTGGAAAATATCGGACCCTGTAAGTAGTTGGTGCCGAAGGCACAAATATTAAAATAAAAATATCAATAAGTTACTTGAGAATTAATATGGCTGCAGAAGGCAGGTGGCACCATAAACACTAGCTTTTTAAGACTGGTTCAGGTGTATTTGAATAATGACACTCACAGAGGGCGGCAAACAGAATTTAAATTGATTTCCCACTTTACTTTTGCTGTTAGTGCAAGTGACCCTTTAGGAGACCCTTCGAATTTGATCTTCCAAACCAGAAAAAGTACACGTATGACATTTCCACCATTAAACTTATTGGTTTCATCGAGATATCTGTTTCATTATGGTTCACTTTAGTTTTCATAATCTTATCTTTTTGGGACATTTGGGGAAACAATTTGGAAAAGGTCAACCTTAATCTACTTGGAGCACCACAAATGTCGGGAAACCGAGTAACTGTCCATTGGTATTGATACTAACTTGACCGTTTGTTATATATTTTCAATTATTTTACATGACACTTCTTACCTTTGTGATAAATTGGGCTACCTTGAACTTTGGAAAGAAAATTGGACAAGTGGCCATGTGTGAGGACATTCTTTGCACCAAGTCGCAGCTCGCTAAGTTGAAGTTTTCTAAGCAATACGGGAATAAATACACTTGAATTTTCATACACTTATACAGCAGCGTCATACTTACCAAATGAACGATTATTTTTTCCCCTCAATTCTTGTAAATACCTTCATTTTTGCATTTATGTGTCCCAACAAATCCTTAATCTAGTAGTGTAATCGGTACGCCTAAGAACGAACGCGGGTTTCCCTGTTCCCGCGGAAAACTGGGCCGTTTCGTCCAGTCACGTTGAAACAGAAAACAATCGTGTGTGACCTAGAAATTCCTTCCTTTTGAAGCTAAATATTGCTTTAAATAAATGTTAACAACTATTTTTGTTTAATTTCGGGCTGCCTAAAAATACAAATTCTCCAGCACAATCTGGGGGCGGATCCAGGATTTCTTCCTGCGCACACAATGGTACAAAAATTCTTTCCTGCACGGCTACATTACTCATGTCATAATTTCTTCGAGAATATTTCTATCTTTCCTCCTAGGTACCACTAACGGCTAATGGTTCAGGGCAATTAATGAAACCTTTAACAGTTTGTTACCAAGAACGCTCCATTTATTTTGTTCATGGTCTAAATAAGCTTAAAGTCCCAGTGACTTCAGCAATGCACTGCGCCAATTAAAAAGTCAACTAACATTTGGAAAATAACCACCATTTGCATAGTGGACCTGCTTTAGATTTTCACGGTCACCGCACATAGTGAAACAATAGTGATACAACATGAAGAAGCGTGGACACAAAAAGAACGAGGGGAAAAGTAGCCAACTTTGAAAGCTGGTTTCGGTTCATTGATTAACGTTACTTGAACATGTTACCATAATGAGGACACCCTGCTTTTATAGTTCGCTTCGTTACAATTTGTTGTACACATTACTTTTCACTGAGCAGTGACAGTGACTCCACACAGAACTAAATTTCAAATAGGACAACCTGAATATTTACTTGCTGGAACAAATATTTGTTTTCTTTGAAATGTACGCAAATTTTAGATCTGGACTTTTCTATGACATAAAGTGAGGCAAAGCTCGATCTCAATAAACCTATTATGTAGGTTAACAAACCATTTTTAGATGTGAATAATCAATAATTACACCGGTGTTACTACTTAGGTAACACTGACGCATACAGCGTAGGTGTGCTGCACATTGATAGTACGCACTTTTTCCATGACACTTGAGAATCGTAACTGCTAGTGATGCTTAGACGCAAGTAAAAAGGTATGCGAGAAAATTGACGATCATCTTCGCCAAAATTCACGTTGACACACGGTTCTTCGTTTGCACGTGCAGCAAGACATCGCTAGTCAGCTTATCTGTGTAGAAATCATCTTGGAGCAAGGAATACGATCGAAATCACCTTATCAAAAATCAAACCAATCGATAATTCGTTCGATGAACACAAGAAAACGAGGACAATTTGGAAATAAATGGGAATTCACCATCCAGAAGTCGATGTACCATTGAACTATTTTTACAGGTGTACGTTTTGTAACCAGATGAGGTGCATAGGACTGCTCCAGTTTTTCAATGAGTAGATCGAACATTAATATTAATAACTTTAAGTCATGGGGCGTTCATTTATTTGTTGTCATCTCTGCAGAAACAGACAGGTAAGAAGAGAATTTAATATTTTTTGATACATAAAAAAAGACAGAGTAGGCTTGTTAGCTGACTTTTAACATTTCCATAAGATCGCACAGTGTGAATTCACGAGTCAATTCACGGCGGATCCGCGTAGATTCCGAGTTTAAAATTTGCAGTAAAATTCGGATTTACCGAATCACCATTCTTACTCGTTGTCTGTCGTTATCTAAAGCTTAAAATCAAACACTTTTTACAAAGTTGGTACACATCATTTCAAACACTGTTGATAACGACTCAATCAATGTAGGGAAAAGTAGCCAACTTGAAAAGCATGGTTTCGGTTCATTGCACAACCTTACTTGGCCATGTTACCAAAATGAGGACATCCTGCTTCGACACTACAAATTAAGTTGACTAAATTTCCCTTAATGCATTGCTTCGTATCCAAGAAAGGGATTGTGTGAACATAAATTCTTATCATCCAGGATAAAAAACAAAAGGTTTACGGCCATACATAGATATACATATGTATTTGATAAGTTGGCGTAGACGACTTGTGGTGTAGCCAGAGACTTCGTGTGGAGCGAAAATTCCTTGGCCAGACTCCTGAGTTTGTTTTATGCAGCAATTTGTCAGTTTGTGCTAGTTAGTGTGTCAATTTGTCAATTTGTGCTAGTAATTTGTGTAAAAGGAACCTGGCTTCCAGTAATTGATCTCAAGTTCATTCGGGGGTTGGACGCCACCAAAAAGGACCTAATCAAAATGATCCGAAACCAGGCCTGTTTTTCCCTCCAAAACAACCGGATATGCATGAGCAAAAATGACAGATCACGTTTTGTTACCCCCCGCCCCCCCACCCAATCCAAAAAAAGGACCTTCAGCAAAATGGACTACTTTTGCTACCGACAAATTGTGTGACATTGCTGTTTGGCTTCTTTTTTCTGCCAAAAAAAATTTCAAGTTGATTTTTCTGGTATTTGTTATGTGAATTATCTGACAAGTTAATTATTGTTATTTAGTTATTCAGACAAGTTAAATATTGTTATCTTCCTCATGCACTAAAACTGTAATGTGGAACGAGTTATGTATTTTCAAGCAAACTAAAACCTTGAATATCTCCAAGAATGTTTTTTTCCTGAGCAATGATCAATTAATCTCCATCAATAGATTATTGTTTGTGCACCTAGCAAAGGTAATGATATTTGAAATGTTTTGTAGGTCACCGCACCACAATTTTGTAGATTGGTATTGTTCAAAGAATATTTCCAATACCCGAGAGTTGTGCTTTTGCATTATTGATTTGTGAAGCATAATTCAATATGCATTTAGCAGTCATAAAAATGTGGGACATATTTTCTGAAAATAAAATGCTATAAATAAAATTCACATTTATTTTATACTGAAATGGGTGTTAATTTCCTCCAAAAGCAAAACGCGTACAGAGAATTAAACGGACACATTAACGTACAAAAGTAATAATTACGTAAAGACTAAATTATTCAATTTAGGCTGAATTGTTAAGTACAATCTCATGTTATTAATAATAATTAACAGTGTATTTCTGCGGTACCCACAGATAATATCTGGGAGCCAATCGTCGATATCAGTTGCGCACGATCAATTCAAACACGTTTTATCCGTTAACATGGATAATGATAATTTAAAATTTCCAATTTGGAACGAGATTTTCCCCATTGATGCAATGTTAAAATATACAATTTATCTACAGAAAATGGTTAATTTAAAGCAATTTTGCATGAGTTAATTCCAATATCTTGTAACGGGAAGCTTTTGTTCTTATTATCTTGGTATTCAAAGTATTCAATCGTATTTCATTCTTATCTTGACAATCAAAGCTGTTCTTATCATGTCACTTCAAGTGAAATTATTTAAAAATCGGTGAACCCTACAATATTAAAAGTGTTCCTCATCCTCATTCCTGAAATTACACCGACTCTTTATGTTTTCAACTTCCCCATAGTGCAACGTAAGTCTGGTAGAATTCAATCCAGTGGTCAATGCACAATACAATTTCTTTTCTTTCCAGTACACATACAGTGATGAACTACAGAATGAGGAATACTTCAAGCCAAGATCAACGGCCAGACGACCAAGACGACGGTGCCTGAAGAAATGTTGCCTTTGTAGTGTTGTCATTGTGGGTGTTACTGTCCTTTGTGTATTCTACCTCGCCCCGTTAATCAAACGAAAATTCGAGTAAGTTTCCTTGTAAACAAGTCCAAGAATTGCAGTACAATTTCTTGTCTTCTCTCCTTGAATTCATAGTAGTTTACTCTGTTCAACTTTTGCCAATTGCTGAAAGGGTCCTTCTTCATTCACGAGTAAACCTCCCAAGGATCAGTGGTTATAATCCCTTATTCAATCCATTTAAAATAAATTTGGAATTGCATAACTTAAAAGTAAATCTTCTCTTGTAGATGTTTATACCACGATACGGGATCAGAAGACATAGGATCTCCAAACTTTTATCTCAGTAAGTTTCAACCGTTTGACATGGTGCACGGAGTGAGTGCATTACCAACCAACGAAGGAAGATTCGTGGTGCCTCGACACACAAAATCTATTCACAGAGGAAAATATTACTTGGGACAATAGGGCCCATTCACTGATTGCCAAAACTCATTAGCATTCGAGTTTTTCAATATTGTCATTGAAGGGTATGCTGAGCGATGACAAAAATTTCCAGCATAATTCCAGTTGGAGTATTTCTGGAGACTTTTGGATGATCAATCCAGCACACTGTCAACTGAACTATTGAGACAATGGTTTTAATTTTTGAGACTACAGGTTGGGCACGGTTAAATCGAAGTCTTTCGTCGGCAAGGTTTTACTTCGAATTAAGTGGAAATTCGAACTAC
>JBCAUG010732011.1:0-11931 GCA_038406175.1 Haplosyllis leylae | reverse complement strand
GTTTCTACTGATTACATACCACAGTATTTACATGATTACTACGTGCTACGCAACTTTGGGATTCTAGCCGCTTTCATTTCACAATATTACTGCACTCAAGGCCAGTTAATGGTCAGTTCCAGTCTAAATATTGTTTTTTCATTTCCTCTCAGAGTGATTTAGGAAGTATGCAGGGCCCTTGTCTTCTCCTAATAGACCTTGAAATAACTTGACACTTTTCCCTTTTATGGTGTGCAAATAAGGGTTCCAGCAGCCATTTCAATGCAGAAATAGGATTCTTAAATTTCCCCGTTTGGCAATGCTGTTTTCATGAACCATTTTTAAACTGGGGCGGGGGGATTTTGTTTTGTTTTGTTCTGATAACTAATTAATGCAGAAAACAAATTAATAATAATAATAATAATTTATTTTCTCTCTATGTTCGTTACAAATTTCTTATGAAAAATAAAACGTAGTACTTTTACCGTTATTTACCAGTTAGAGAGATGGAGCAGTGCGGGTCAGAATTGACAAATGGTCAATCGTATTTTTTTTATCATTTCAATGAGTGAAACTGTGAGTGAAACACTGCAAAACTGTGAGCAATGAGGACTAATTACATCATGTTCAGGAGGAATCAGTTAATTTTATGAAGCTGGGCCGCAGTCACGGATCAGTGGTCACACCTGATTAGTCAAAGCGATCCGGCAGCGTCTGTGCTGCGCGTTCCCCTAGCGTCGAACGTGATGACGCTTCATAGCGTCGTCGTAGACGGTACGTCATGCCGATAAATCTCTCTGATGGTTGCTCACTTTGAAGCTTTAACTTTATTGGGATCTAAATGTGGGAGTATTAGGTGGTGAGGATATCAAAGCCCGCATGCTTCTCGGCCGTGCATACCACGGCAATTAGAGTGCAATGCTTGCGATCAAATGGATTGTGTGTTGGAAAAGTTCAAAGGTGAGCAATACAAAGCAAGGTAATTAATATGTTTGATTATGTTTAGAATTAATGATAAAGACCTTTAATCTCAGTTGATAATTTCATCAGGTGTGTTTACCTGAGCAAGTTAGTTGCTTCAATAAAAACCTAGATATGAGATACACGATGCCCAGCTTCATACCAAAAGCTTGTGCAAATTGTTTCTGAATGCCCTTTGGCTGAAAACAAATTTATCTATTCAATGTAAACAAACAAACTGAAGGGACAATCATTTAGCTATTCCGTTTTGTACATCATAGATCACAGAATATAAACTCAAAACAAGTTGTAATTAAAATTAAAAATTAAGCAATAAGTAAATAGCGAATAAATCGAACTAAAATTAAGCTTCAGAAGACTGACCGCAGAAACAATTAATAAAGAAACTGTGGCAGAGAAAAAATTTCTGTAGGCATCCGGCCAAACAAAATGCATGTGCATGTGGCTGATTAATTAATTAATTAGTTATAAGTGTTCTTCAGTCCTGCATCCACCATGGATATTACATAGTGCACGTGCCCCTGCTACTCAATTGATATAACCTCCCCATAATACAATTAATTAGGGGTGCTTCTAAGGGTCCCTTGGAGCCAATAAGGGGGTGTCTTAATCAATGTAGACTTGCCTTGAAAATTGTATAAATGTGCGCATATTAGACCCACTCAGGTTGGCTGCTTCATATTTATGTCTCCCTTGATGTCTATTACGGAGTTTATTTATTACACTTGGTTTGGGATGGCAAATTGTGTCTAAGATGCGGAACATTGCCTTTTAGGGAAAGGGATTGGGAAAGGGAAATCTACAATTACTCCGAACTTACTGGCTAGTAACTAGTCCTGTGTGTGTTAACTCATATCGAAGTCGAATTCCCTTTGAAACCGGACATGTGGGCAGTATTGTCCCACCTATCTTTAGCATGTGGTCGACTGATTGGAACTTGATGTAGATGTGATTAAAGAAAGTTTGTTATATCGATTAATTTTCACGATTTCTTATGAAATCGGGAGATCAGCTCCTTGCAGTTTCCTTTTCAAGGAACAACAGTGAATCTTGAACACCAGTTTAAGCGTGGGATCTCGACATCTCCCCAAGAAGTAAAGATCTTTGAATCAGAACAGTCCCATAGAATTATGATGTGTTCACATGGTAACCAGTGTAGAAATGACCTACTTATCTGGATGTAGATATCAATGAAAGGTGTACTTTTATGGACATTGTGTGTAATCCGGGATATTAACCAATCTATTTCCCTGAGTAATAAACCATAATTGAGCAAAATACTGGGACAGTGACTAGGAACTACTACTTTGATATTAACACTGAAATCATGAGGTCATGCAGCAAGACAAACTGTTATGTACTGTTACTGTCAACAATTTTAATGCAGTGTTTTAAATATGTCATTGAAAACAATAATTTTATGTCAAATAGGTATCAGTTTCATGTAAGTGGGTGGGGGGGGATGAAAGGAACTTGGTAATAATAGCTGGACCATTTCTGGAAATTTTCACTGAAATGCCCTACATCTTGAGATGATCACATTAGCAGGGATATCATTTTCTCCTCACAACCTTTTGATGCTTAATAGCTTTTTTCTCGACCTAAATTGGTCCCTTTTGCATCAATATATTGGACCTTCATATCTCACGCACTCACAATAAACAAACAAGGGAAGCTTTTAATGAAATCATACATTGGGTCTGTAAGCCTAATGGAAATAAAGGAAATTTGATTTATAAAGAAATGGGTCATTACCTTCTACAATTTATGAAGTTGTGTCACGAAATGAAGTACTAATTCCTTTTGGGTTCCATCAAGGGTTGGTCTAGAAGGAAATGGACAATTATGAGTCAGCTTTTGAGGTAAAGGCAAAGAAAATTGTTCTTCCGAATTTTCAAAAGGTCCGAATGTAGTTCCATAAATACAGAAACAGATTCATTTTAATCATTAAAAAAATGCAAACTCACGCAAACCACAAAACAACACAAGGGCCTCAGATAAAACATTATTGAAAATAATTTCATGTGACAAAACTGGATCCACGACTAACAATCCCTTGACATTAAAAATTAAAGGATAAACTTTTCTGAGGTAAACCAGGAGGATTTTTGCTGCACTTCTATGGATCAGCCCTATTTTAGGCAGAGTTACTTAAACAACTCTATCTAAGATAATCCAAGGTGACTTTTATTCCACCAGAATGGAACAGCTCTGTTTTAGGCCGAGCAATGAGCTGAGACACGGACCGGAACTGTGTAATGGACGGAGAGTAGCTTGCTCTGTCTGGTGGAATCACTTTGCAAATACTCCGCGCCGAATCTTCAGAGGAAATTGCCCTTGTTTTCCACGTGTTGACTGTCTTCTCAATAAATGAAAGATTCCACTTAGGTCACCACGCAGTATGCAAATCAGCTTCATCTTGTGGTTCTTCTGCAGAAGAAAAGTTTCTCCGAATTCGCCTTTTCAAAATCGTTGTCTGTTTTTATTCTCTTTATGGTAAAGGTACATAAACATTCGAGCTTTTCATAAATTAATGTAGATCTGCGAGAATCGGTCAGAAGTTTAACTGTTTGGCGACATATTTCTATGTTGGCAGCGGCGGATGCAGGAATTTCCCAGAGGGGGACACCGACTCCAAAGGGAGAAGGTACCAACCTATTATTTGGCCAATTTTCCCAAAAGCTACATGGAAATGAACAATTTTTGGCCGAGAGGGGTTGTGTGCCCAACACCCCATGGATCCGCCACTAGTTGTTCACAGGACACTTATTGTATTTCGTGCTGGTTCTGTCAAATTTGAATTTTTGAACTGAATGATAAACTTTTCGTGATTTAGCAACAGTAAGAACCAACTGTTCACTTGAAAGGCATGGATTCGGTTCACAGTGCAAAATGGTTCAGCATGGTTGCTCGTACTAGTTCTGTTCTGGGAAATTTACGTTTCTACTGGACTGTTCTGCTCATCCTGTCCTCTGTACTCAAGAGGCACCTCGCTCTAGCACTGTATCATTGTAGCAATAGATGAGTATTAGGGTCAGTTTACTCCTAAGTAGGTCACATTGTGGTCCACTTTGGCCCACATGTTATACTCAGCGTCTCTGATTACAGGTCTGAATGGCCCATTGATGAAGGCCATCATCGCAGTAATACATTGAATTTCCTGGGCAATGAGATCGGCCACATAACATTTCCAAATACGTGTAAATTTGAACCATGTTTTGTACAAGGGTCGTTAACATGAAAAGTACACTGGTCTGGTGGTACTGTATCGTCCAAGTGACTATTTCTGAGTAGTTGGAAGGCAGAAAATTAGCCACGGAGGCACAGTAGTATGGTAGGCTCTTGTACATATTCCCACAGTGTGTCACAAGAAACTATGGAAAAGTCATGGAAGCACACAGGAGTTCGCAGATGCCAAGTATATTTTCTCAGAGTCTTCAAAGAGAGATCTTCAAAAAAGTAGCAAAATGGCCACGATTTCGAATTCATGGGAAAAATTCGACATGTCGTATTTTACCTGTTACCTGTCTAAAGGTCCACAAGTCCACAATGCACACTTCAATTTAACCTCGCCAATTTCTAGATGGGATCCTGTTTTGAATTCCTGATCAATGACCCATTTATCATATGAGCACCTTCTGTATTGTCTATTTTATTTATCATAACTGTTTGTAATATTTCATTACATCAATGTGTTGTCTTTGACAATTTTATCACTAGAGTTAAAGGAAGTGAAATTGATATCATTTGCAGAGTAATGTACCATCGACTTCTGACATAATACGCTATTTAAACGTAACTTGTTAGTAAACTGTAAAAAACCATTTATCAGCGAAGTGAGTCTCTATCTGTATCAGGAGTTGTTTTTGAATGCAGGATGCGTTCTCACGCACCACTCTAATCCAGCACACATGTGGTAGGTACCCGCCTGATTTGATTGCCTGTGATCCCGGAGCAGTGAGTCCCGGGGAACCAACTAACCATCCAGAGCAGAGCACATCCCAGCCAAGCCAACCCACCACCGCTAACTATCCATCTACTAGAATAGTGCAGATGGTCTCAGTCCATAAAAGGGCTCGTCCAGATAATGATCCAAAAATCTCAAATCCTTACACCAATTCTGTCCCGCGACTGTTTGATGGGTGCACTTAAAGTTGACAATATCAAAATAAAACTTATCAAGGATAATGTCTGGAACCACAAATCTGGCAAATATTTTCTAAGTAACTATTTGACATCAATGCCCCTACCTGAGTAGGGGTAACTTTTGTACTACGCAGATTTTTTGATATGTTTGAACAACCAATACTTTATGCATTATTGTCTTACCAATCAAATATATCCATATGATGCACAACCGGTTTGGCTGTTCAGTGTTTCCATGTTGTTGATTCGCTAGCAGCAATTTGGAGTTGTAGCCTATGTCAGATCTGGGGGGGGGGGGCGTCGCAACCTCTGGGTCCAATTTCTTTCATTTTCATGCATTTTTTGGGAAAAAATTGGCCAAATCATAGATTGGCGCCCCCACCCTGGGAGTTGGTGCCCCTCCCCGTCTCGGAAATCCTGGATCCGCCACTGTATGAGTATCAGTAGCTGATTAACAGGAAATAATAGATCATTCAACAGTTTGGCATAAATTAACGGAAATCAACAAAAGGTGTTTTAAGTGCGTACTTACATGAATGTAGTTGTACATACTTGAAAAAGAAAGGGCGAGTTTCAACTAGCCCTAAATGGTTTCAATAACCTTAGAGGGCAAGAGGTAGTAAAGCTTTACCAAAGCTGCAGCAAAGTTCCACTTTATATCGCCAAGTTGACTAACATGTTTAAATTTGTAAACAGAGTGGATAACAAATTTCACACAGCTTTTTCCTCTTAAAAGTTTTCCACAAAAGACATTAATAACCTCATGGGTAATCTTTCGTAAATTCTTTTACATCTTTGTTTTCTTCAGAAAACAGAAATGAAATTCACTTTGAACACATTTCGATCATTTGAAAATATTTGGACTTTTTGCCTCCAACTTGCAAATATTGTTGACATCTTCTTCAGGCTGAACTATGTGACAGCTTCTCAAATTTGTATTCTAATCACGTGCTGAACGAGAACAAACATGGCGGCCAGAGCCATACAAACATGTGACATGAAAAGGCCATACTTGTAGCATTGTATAAGGGATGACAAGTCTTATGAATCTGGTTTTATTGTCATGCTACTATTGGGGCTTACCCTTACCAATATTCCTTTGTTACATGGTGCTTCCAGGGTTTTGCTTCAAGCGAGTTCCTTGACCACAGGAATGATTCTGATTTCTCAGAGTATTCCGAGGAATTTCATGTCGGAAAGAGTTTCTTTGCCATTGTTGTGCGATTCTCGAAACACAATACAAGAATGATGTTTTGATTTCCATCATATTGCCATCTCTGTTATGAGGCTCACACCTGTGATAACAGTTGACATAGCTTCTGTAGGTTTTTTCAAGTTATGTTCTCTTTTATTCGAGACGAAATTTTAAAGCAGTGAAAAAGACATTGGCAAATGGCAGAAGTCATTACTAGCTTTACTGTAACTAATACGTACATAGGATCACAGTGAATTTTTTTTTTTCCTTTAATATAGATGATGCATCTGCAGGGTTTTTAACAATGAGGTTGGACTCAATAGAAATGCTTTGTTCCAGACACACCTTTTTAGCAAGACCATATATTGTCTCATGCGAAACTCTTCAGTAAAATTTTAACATAAGATGGCTCTCCTCAAGACCTGAGTGTATTAGGGAGGAACACCCAAAAACGCTAGTATGCAGTTTCAAGTTTTCATGTGCTCGAAAGGATACATTTGTGGAACATTTATTTTCCTTTTGAATGTCTAATCATTAAGCTGGTTTGCGAAGTGATCGTTGGGTCCCTTGATTTTATTTCATGTGTTTTGATAATAAAATACCTGGATAAGCCTCAGGCAAAGAAGAGGGAAAAGAAAGTAATAATATGGTTTCTATTTAACCCATAATTTTCAGCAATCTGTAGTAAGTAAGAAATAAGTAGAGTAATACATAGGACTAAATGATTGAAGTTAGCAAAGGGCAGTGAGAAGGCAGCAATTTGAGTTAGCCTTGCTGCACAGAAGGCATTGGACAGAGAGAGGCCTTGTCCCATCCCCTGGGGGCAGTCGTGAAAATACCTAATCACTCCCCCATTCCTTCCACCATTCCAATCCCTGCTCATCACCTTAATCATATAGCATTGTGACAAATGCACGGCTTAAAGTCAAACCAAAGCGTACACTGTACAATTCTGTTGGTTCAAATTGTGGTTTTAATGAGGCTAAAAAGTGAACTGAAAATATGGTGTCATATCACTTCGAGAAAGATGTCAGGTATCCAAATCATTGGTAATGTAAAACGTATCACTTCCAATTTAAATATTTTCCAGGACACAAGGATAACGTTTTATGATTTGTGATGGGGCTCTGAAAAGGTAATTTTGATTGATAATATGGCGTTCACTGTGACATACGAAAGTTTCAAAAATTTCTCCAAACGACAAAATTTAGTTTCCATTCAATAATTTAATCTGTACATTGACACACAATTGTAACTCACTTATTGGATTATAACTACTTGTTTTTGGATTAGACTAAAGGAAACAAAATAAAAACAAAATAAAAACAAACTCTGAAATCTTCTTAATGTCGGTTTCAGTCGTCTGGTGTACATGATTGATGGTGAAGACGGGTGACAACGACATTCCAAATTGATTCGAGTTGAGCAAACACATGTAGCGAAAATAACCAGCAGGAATTGGATTATAATTAAATTATTGTAAAAATGTGTATCAAACACGGAGACTGATTGCCTATACAAGCTTTCCCACTCACACAGTCCGCTTGCCATAAGTCAAAATGGAGCGTAATCGAGTTAGATGCTCATAGTTGGATTTTGCACCTCAATTATTAATAATTTTTGCCAATATTAGACATTAATTTCGGGGTAAATTGCATTAGTTGCAGCTAAAATGATGACTTTCCTTTTGATGTTGCTGCACTGGTGAAAGTAGCAAGAAGGAGGAAATCAACGCACAGACTCAGGCTCGTCACCGGATCAACTCCATTCAAAGTGATGAAAATTAAAAAAATTGGGAGTACCCAAGCTCCGCGAAGTGTAAATGGCAATATCTCTACTAACATTCGGGTTTTTAAATATGATTTGTTCATTCTTAAACAATTCTAGATTTCAACCAATATATTTGGATATTTTGTGTAGTTGAAATATTTACTTGATCCTTTATGGAGTTCATTCTGAAAAGACATGTTACAGTTGAGATTTGATGATGAAATAATTGTTTGACTGTAAGATAGTCCTTCTCAACCGAATTCCTGAACGATAGTGTTTTCTGGAGATAGCATGGAAAGTTTGTTTTTTTAGTTCCTTTTTGCACATCACCAATCTCTTCACTCTGTTTGAAATGTGTTGCCGAAGATTCGTATTATTTTCCTGGCTCCTGGCCCCCGGAATAACCACCCTGCCGTCCTGTACAGCCTCATGCAACCATTTAGAGCAGCATCTTCCCCAACATGACAAGCACCATTGTGGTTGTTCAAATTTGGTCAAATGAGTATCGTGCAGAATTGTGACTTCTCTGCAGTATTTAAGTCATCCATTGTGTGGTTTGAATATGCATGTTGATTTGTGCTTCTTAGGCCTCTAGGAATGTAAATATTAAATTTACCAGCGCCGAATCAGCCTTCTATTTTCAGTCCTGTGGCTCAATTATGACTGCTACAATATTAGGACTCCACGGGAGCCAACAGTGTATTTAATCTTGAGTATTCGGGACAAGAAACGACTGAGGTTGCCTTCTTACCTACCGTACATACCTGCCTACAAAGCTTCGAACTGAAGTACAATTATTATTTATCACAGAATTGAGACACAAGGTTTGCTTCACAAGGGAAATGTTTTAGTGCAAAAAAGAAAGTTTTGACTAATGTTTTTTTCAGTATGAACCAAAGTGTGTCCTTTTGCTGAAAACAAGAAACATAACAATAAATTTATTTGAATAGATTTATTTAAATATTAACGATGGTTCAATTAGGTCACAAATATTTAAGTTTAGAAATTTAGGAATTTTTAGGGATATCCGGAGCTATTTTAATAATTTAACACGTTACAACTGTTTCTATGTATTGATATATTGATTATACACGGCAGCTTCGGATGGCTAAATGAACGCAATTGTAACCCAGCATTAACCCTGCTGCAGCCCCCGTAATCCAGGCAGCAGCTGACGAAGGCTAATCACATCAACCATGTTGCTATACATGAATTTATTATTTCTCAGAGCACCATAATTCATCGCCAATGAAGGCACATGTTCACTATAATACATCAATTCTTCGGCAAAAGCTGAAAAGGAAGCTGTCAAAATTAACACCTTTGATGTCATAGACTGTGACTCTCTTAGATTGCTGTAATATTTAGAGAGACTGCATTTTTAAGGAAATGAGAATGTATTGAAATTTAGTAATGGAGTATTTAACAATTCAGTTTTTCATAATTCTCATCCAATTAGATAAGGTGAACAAAACAAAACCAAAATAATTTTACTGAGTGTTGAACCCAGACCTTCAATGCCCCTTGCTTCTGAGCCAGTTGCTCTAACCATAACACTAGAATGGTTTCTGTACTAGTGTGTTTCTGTTCTGTCCAATTCGTCTTATTCATCTAAATCTCGTGATTTTGAAAAAAAACTTGAATGTCATTTGGAGACCATTCAGGAAAAGAAATATTAACGTTTATCAAGCAACATTTGACCATACGCCAAAAGTAGGTCACGTGAGTGCGATGGTTGACATAACAAGTACCCGGAGTGCTCGCTTGTTTTTGAAATAGGCACTTAAGTTTCCTGTATTTTGAGTGAGTTTTTTTGCGAAGTCTTGTAAAATTTTACAAAATACTATTATATTTTTCACTTTTCAAAATATTTTTTAACGTTTGCCTTTGTCTTATTTGTGGAAACTTTTTTCTTCAAAGGGAAGCAAACTTGTGTCAAAGTAAAAAGCTTCAAGATTGAGACAAAACCATATTTTCTTACGTGTATTTGTTCATATTTGACAATAGTTGTTAGTTTCCCCTTTTATTGTGAGGGACTGTCATCGCCAGGCATTAATAAAAACAGACTGTATTAGAGCAGTCTGCAGAAACAGGGAGCATTTAGGCTGCTAAGTAGTCAGATAATATTACTCCTAATGTTGAATTACTAAATGTGCTTCATAAATCAATGTCCTTATCCGCTCCATAACACCT
Source organism: Haplosyllis leylae (assembly GCA_038406175.1). NCBI lineage: Eukaryota > Metazoa > Annelida > Polychaeta > Phyllodocida > Syllidae > Haplosyllis > Haplosyllis leylae. The sequence goes on along the minus strand of JBCAUG010732011.1, from coordinate 1,667 downwards.
TCCAACTCGAATATAAGACCTTCAAAAAGCCAATGCTGGTTTGTGTCCTCGAAATAGAAAATAATAAATCATCAATTTTTAGAGGGGAATGATGCAGCATGTGGCAAATTTGAAACGGCGTGTAAGAGTAGTAGATACAAGTTGGGAATGTTTGCTGTTCATTTTCTCCGAGCAAAGAAAAGAGTTTTTTTCTGCGGAGAGCCCATTTTCTGTGAGTTATTGGAGAAGCCCATTGATTGAGCCGCGTATTTATTTGTTATGTTGTGAAACAGCTTGCAAGAGCTAAAGCAAGACAATGCGAAATAACACAATCAATCATCTCCCAGAAAAGGAGACGGAGAGAAAAGAAGGGGACAGGGACACAGGGAGAACTAAAGCTGGACAGAAAGAAGACAGCAATGTACGTGGGAGCTTATCTTTTCTAATGTACCATTCACGCCTGGTCTTTTATCGCACCACTATATTACGGAGGCCGTACTGCAAAACTGCGACCTCATTAATCCGAATAATGCCGTAAAATGCCAATGTAGCCCAAGATGAATGTGTCAGGCGGATCAGCGAGCGATCCCTCCTAATATCACACATTTAAAGGACTGATATGTGAAATTATGGCTGCCTAAACCGAGCCTTAGTCATTTATTTATCGAACCGAGGCATTCATTCATTTGCTAATTTTCATCTATCTAATATAGACGGGGAAGAGTGTGGGGAATCTGTGTTGATACAAATGATGAATTGTTTCTAATCAGCGCCCTATGTTAGTGATTTGTACAATAAAGTTTATTTTATAATTGAACTTTTTTGAAAGAGTAACATCGTGGGAATTCGACATCTCACACAATGCTGCTTCCTTGTATTGTGTAGAGGGTAAGAAAACATACTTGAATATGAAACTGATGAATTCCTCAATTTCTCATTCTTAATTATTGTTGGAACTCAATGATGAGGAGGAATAAAGGTGGTTTGAATTTTGACAGAATTTACTCCGATCCAGTTCTTTTGTAAGTTTTTATTAATTCTGCTTCAGAAATAAAACAGCTTTTGCAATAAAATGTTTAGACTTAAATCGTAAAGCACGTCATGAGATTGTTACATGTCTGAGATGTACCCAGTTACACGTTACAATATTACCTAAGGATTTTGTTGATTAATTGTGAAAATACATGTGATTTGCAAAATGCCGCAGGTACTTTCAATCTTACAAATCGGTGAAGCTAATGAAGTTGAGCATGTTTGACGTGCTTCCCACGTCTTGTGTCAATTTGCTCACAAAATAGATACAAATACATATTATTAGTATATGTCCTTAAAAGAACTGATTACATATTTTTGTATTACAAAAGGTATACATTAGAGTTTTGGTTGAAAAAAATAGCTTAAATTGTGACTTGCCTTTCATTTCATGTTAACGACTTTCCTTTTTTGTCTGTATCCCACAATTAGACAGCAGAATTCATCGCATTATTCACAGATCTTACTCCGCGTACAACATGCACTATATCTTGTGCCATTAAACTCCAATAGATGTCTACATGGTTACATTAATATGCTAATCGAGTTTTCCCGTAACACACAAAGTTGGCAATGTTTTCAACTTTGTATTGGATTTAAATGTATTTAAATTCAACATTAAATTATTTACAGTGGCTAATTTACTAGAATTTAGT